>CM024636.1:33586850-33736423 GCA_014182715.1 Eucalyptus cloeziana
TTTTGCTTTCATGACTTTTTGTTTCATGACTTCATTATATAAGCCCTTTTTCTTGAAGATGAGAAGTTCCAAAGTCAACTGATGCGACGTTCCAAAATCAACTTTCTCGTTAAATTTAATCATCACGCGTACATATATCAGGTAGAGTAATATACTCTACTTGATTAGGTGACGTTAAACTGCTTCGTCTAAAGCTTAATGCAGACCTTGGCATCTCTCAAACATAAAATACTTAGAGGATATTCCCTCCTTTGGGGAAGATAAAGATACAAAGAGAAATTGAAGGGTTGAGACATGTGGGCACTAGCAAGTAAAAATAAGAAATGCAGATCTATCAACCCACCAAGAAAATATTCGTTTGATAGGTGGGGCGGCCTCTAGTGGTGTCGTAAGGCACCTACTTCTAGGTGAGGATCACTGGTTCATGGCTTCATTATAGAAGCCCTTTGTCTTTGAAGATGCAATGTTCCAAAGTCAACTTTCTCTCCAAATTTAAATCTCGGCATGCATACATATAACAAGTAGAGTAATATACTTTAGTTGATTAGGTGACTGATGATTTTACTGGAATGGGAGTGATTATTTTCTTTTAACTCCTGTTCTTAGGATATGAAATGTGAAATACATTATTTAAAGCAAGCAACCATTATAATAGTAAGAGACTAAATCACGTCACACAGAGAGATAATACAAATACTAGCCCTAATAAAAAAAGAAGGAAAAGCAAAAATTTATCCCAAAAACATTGGTTGGGTTGAGCAACGGTGTGGTATTTAATGCATGCTGAACTAACTAGTAATGGAGCCAAGTCGAGTTAAATATAATTTACTACCCAGCTATTACTCATTAAGAGCAAGGAAAAAAAATTGCGAGTAGTACAAAAGATAGGTTTGTGCGAAATGACTTTGCACTTGAATTTTTTTATGCTATTTTCAAAACTTGGGCTTGGCCTCTATATTAGAATACGTGCATCAATATAGAGCAAAAGGCACACAATGCCCTAAGTAATTCTACACCAATTTTGTCCTTATTGAAATATCTACATCGTTTGACAATAAAGTTTATATACTCTTCATATACATGTGGTCTCTCTCCACTTATTAGATTAAACTTTTGGGTTTGGTTTTCTAACTTGATATCAGAGTCAAGTGCTACCCTTTAATAGAATATTTATATTTAAAATTGCGCATTCATCTAACAGTTTATATTTTTAGAACAATTGGTTCAAGGCTTGTTTATCTGCCTCCCTGGTTATATATTTTCACAGTTAGTACTAGGTAAAAGACCACACTAAACATGAGACGGATTAATAGATATTAGGATAGGAGGTTCTAGTTTGCCTTCCCTTAAGAAAAATATTAAGTTCTGTAGAAAATCTTATAAATATCAATCATATTTTTTTATTTACGCGAGCAACGGAAGGAGAAAAGGTGTCCTAAAAGACGAAATTTGACGAGAGACGATTAAATTGATTGAGTTATAACTATGAACAAGTCAGGGAATCCAGAAGCCACCAGACATGGAATTTATCCTCAAGAGTCAGAAAGAACACTCGAGACATGCGACACTCAAGGCTACTCTGGAATATTGGGTGGTTAAGTTGGCCAAAATGGTGCCCCTGGCAAACGTGACTGAACTTAAGTTGAGACGGTACCGTGAAGGGGACCACACACTGAGACTGTAGCTCTGACAGTTCACACAATTTCGATGGCCACATTCATGGAGAAATTCAACTTCTGTATAGTACATCTTGAATAACATGGTATGCCAATCAGACTTCGAATTTAATCAAAGAACTTCTTTTGAGAAAATAAACGTTTGTTCTCTGTTCCTTATTCTATCTACTAGTCCAACATACGATTCTATAGCCTGTAAATACCTATCAATATAGTTTCGACACTCACAGTGTCTACCATCTAGTATTATTCTTCATCTATATTTGTTCAGTCGCTTGCAGGATAGCGAAAAAGATGTCTCTTGACATTTCAGCAATCCCATCTCCTTCTCCTTCTAAAGAATCAAGCCGCATCGCTAAACGCCGATCAGCAAATTTTTATTCAGGCATATGGGGGGCTTATTTTTTCAAATATGCTTCTGACTCCAACTTGATGGTATCATTTAAGTTGTTCTTTTTCTTGGATTATATTCAGAAAATTTTTTCCATCGTTATGTTTTCTGAAAACTAAGGGCATAGAACATAATATTCTTGAATGATTGGGCACCATCCCAAAGCATTTCCTTTGGGCTATTTTAGTTCACGCTTGTTGACCCAGTGATTTCGTTCCCCTTTTCTTGAAGATTTTGTGTTGTGCGAATACCCCGCTAATGCTCTCTCGAACTCCAACTCTCTCTCTCCCTCCCCCCTTCTCTCCCCCACAACGCCGCCCCCCGCCGGGCGTGGCGGTGTTGCGTGTGGCATTCAGTGGCGATGGTGGTGGCAAGCGCCCAGTCGCCCGCACACTGGTGGTTGCTCAGTCGCCCTTACCCTGGCCTTCCCCATATTCCACCTCAGAAATTTGCTGAAGAAGAATGATGATGATGTGGATGGGCATGTCCGCATTGCAGATTAACTTAAGCAAACAACATTTAGTTCATAGATTTGATTGCTAAAAAAAAAAAAAAAAAAGGAAAAGAAAGATTGGGGGATGACAAATGCAAGCCAATAGAAGTTGAGAGACCTTCCATGCCGGTATACCATACATGAAATCTGTGTTAATCAATCACCAATCGCATGATAATTTAGCTTTCTAGTTTGGCCAGAAAACTATATTTCAGCTCAGAAGCAAAATCAAGTGTAATGATGGTCAATGACACAGATCAGAAGTTGACAAAGAACGTTGAATAAACACAACCCTAACACGCACGTAAATGTGCAATGTACGCATCATTATGCAAAAAGACCAAGATTGCCTTAATGATATAGAAAAGGTCACACACGGTTTTATCAGTTGCCAGCCGAGACATGCCAGGGAGAGAAATTTCAGCTCCACCAATCACAGTGACACCATTCGAGATAGCCAGCTACCTAAGAGTGAAGTAAGCTGTGACCGACTCATAAGTTGAAACTAATACAATTGCTAAGACATTGATACAGAGAAAATATTGGGTGGTCCGGGACCGCCACGTCAGCGTGGTCCCGGACCACTCACGCGGCGCCACATGTGTGGGGAGGGGACAAAAGAGAGAAAGAGGAGAGAGAGCGTCAGAGAGGTGGGCAGAGAAAGAAGAGAGAGAGCGTCAGAGAGGTGGGCCCGGTTCTGGTCCTTTGACCCCTCCCTGCACACGTGGCGCCGCGTGAGTGGTCCGGGACCACGCTGACGTGGCGGTCCCAGACCACCCAATATCTTCTCCATTGATACAACTTCGTTCGACTAAAAAAAATAAATCACATACTGAATATTACACCTACCAATGATTCACGCTTGCAGTTTTTACCGTGAAAATGGGTCGATAAGTTGATATCGAGTAAACAAACACTTTGATAGAATATTAAATGCCAAATAATGAATAATGAAAGTAACTCGGAGGAAATCATGCCGTTTTGACATGGAAGAAACTATGTATATAAGATGACTATTATGAAACCAATTGCAGTAAATGTCGTTCGCTTTATATTTGTCTCCAGCAACTTGAGAGCGAGAATCTAAATATTTTTTATTTGTTCTTATCTCTAGAACATCCAGAGTACTTAATTTCTCCTCTCATCTCACCATGAATGGCCTTACCCATAAAGGTCGTGGTCATGCAGATCATTAGTCAAAGATAGTTTTAATGATCATGCCACCAATGCGGAGGTACCACGTCTTCTTAAGATTCATCCGTAACAAAGTATGTACAATAACTTAGATCAGCTCCAAAGATTCATCTGCCATCACTTACTTTGTAAGACAGAAAGTCTCTTTTGCCAGTTTTTGTCGCAAGATTATGAGTTTAGAGCGACATTTTATTTGATGTTACTGTAATCATTTATCCAAGTTATTTTCCAAGATTTCAAAAGTTTGTGTAAACGCTTTCTAATTGTATGGTGAACTGGTTACTGTTCAGATTGCAATTTTAGCGTTCCACGATGTTTAGGGTACCCCATATCAGCATGTGCACATAGGTTGTACTTTGCAGGAACATTAGCAATCTTGGTATCACTGGAATCCAGTAATACCGCAAGATGTGCGATTCAAGCTTTTTATCGATGACAAAAAAGCTAAATCTTACGCATGCTTCATCTTACCCTACTCTATGATGTCCAGCTACTGATATATTGGGTCAAGACTTCATGACACAAACTAAGAGAAATTCAGAGGAAAATCCAAGTTCAAAATCACCAATTACGCCGTCGACTGACTCTATATCAAAGGAGCTAAAAAGTATGCAAACCTTAAGAGGAGTTACTCATGTGGGGTTTCAAATATGTCCCTTGCAGGTAAACAACCTTGTATAAAATATCCTCAATGTTCCTTGCTTATATATTGATTATTTGATTAGAAACAAAAAATTAGTAAAGAAAATTAAAAGAACCGTAAGATCATAATCAAGGGAGTAAAAAGCAGATTGATAGCAAAGTTGTATGTTCTTTGCAGAGCACTTGAGAGGCATTACTTCACCTTCCTCCTTATTGATACCAAAGTTGCATCTATCATGTCTCGCCCGATTCATTATCTAGTTCCACTGAAATACACTAATTCCTAATCCGACCTTTTCTCCACAGCCACAAATCCCCCATTGCATATCATCTCAGTAAAAAAAATTACCTTCCCCCTACATTGTCAACTAGGACGCCATTGTCGCATTTAAGGTGATTTAATGGCCATGTCAACAGTTTTTTTTTTAAAAATATGAACAAAATAGCATATAGTTCAAAGACTCGATTGACAAAAAAACAAGTTAGAGAGCCAATGAACATTTTGCAAAAATTCGGGATCTCTTCATATCTTTAACTCTCTTCTTATTCCATCGACTCTCCATTTCGATACAATAACTAATTATAAAGTCACTTTTTTGTTAGAAAATTTGCATTCAACCTCTTTTAGCTTAAACACCGAGTTTGTTATGACCATGCTATGTAGACAAAACAACACATCTTATTTTGCATGGATATATATAAGACATTCCTTCCTATTCATGTAGTTGATGAATCATCAAGCAAACAAACATTGCCTCCTAAAATTCATAAAAATACATGCCCAAACAATTTTCTTAGTTTCAAAAGTGAAAGCATTGGTGGGATGCAACCACCAAGGACTCCCAAACGTAATCCTTCATCTTTGGCCAAAATGCTAAATGTCATAGCACAATTTCCTTTTGCCAAGGGGGTTCCACTCCTAAGAATTGATATGAACAACGGCATTTCTTGGGAATGAGAACAAATAAGCATCCTTGCATCCTTTCTTGCTTTGGCGATACTGAGTAGACCAGCTGTAATGAGTTCTTTTTCATGTGCTGAAGACCCAATTGAGCAACTATGGCCATTGTGCATTCTGTATCGTCCAGTCCAGCGCTCCATTCGACTCCATAGTACATAACACATAATTGTAGATTACTGTATGACAGCATGCTACAAGAAAAGTTATTCGAAACATAAGCTCACTACAGCCCTCGCCAACACCCCCTCTCTTTTTCCCCCCTCCCCTCTCTTTCCAGAAGTGTAACACGAATTAAATTCTAGTAGGTTCTCCCAATAAGACTGGCAGTAAGCATGGATCCATCAAGAGTTGCTTCTCTTTCGCATAATACTCTAATTAAAACCACATTGGCAAAATTTGGAGAAGAGATACTCACTGCAGCTGAGAAGTCAATGTGACAGTGTACTCTCTTGGTTCGGTAGAAGCAGACTTTAACATCTGCCCTTCAGCTTTTGCCCTTTAACTCCTGTAGATCAAGGAAAACAATTCCACCAGATCGACTGGTTCCTCTTCTCCATTCCAGTTGGAGATGCAAAGTGCTGGATAAGACCTCAAAACTGCGGGAAACAAGTTCCAATCAAGTTTTCAAAAAATTTGACACTTTGAGTCAAACAAAAG
This sequence comes from Eucalyptus cloeziana, assembly GCA_014182715.1. Taxonomy (NCBI): domain Eukaryota; kingdom Viridiplantae; phylum Streptophyta; class Magnoliopsida; order Myrtales; family Myrtaceae; genus Eucalyptus; species Eucalyptus cloeziana. Next base: position 33,592,865 of record CM024636.1, read on the forward strand.
AATAGTGATTCAGCATCCATGTCCACACGTTCTTAAGGAACAAGAGCATCTGGAGTTTGAGTGACTGCATAAAAATACATGACCATCATCACAACTGTACTTGAAACTGAGAAAATTGTTTCACAAACTTTTCTAGAGTGGCACATAATAAACAAGTCTGAACATATAGATATGCACAACTTTAACAATTGCTTATGATTAAAAGATCCAGCAAACATCTACAAGCACCGGCAGTGAAAAACCAATCAAGCCTACAGATTTCGTTACTCCCAAAAGGGTCAAGCAACCTCAAAACTTACCCAAAAAATCAACACAGTCAGAGACTCAACACCTACATTATATATAAGCTCAAAGACTGACGATTAAAATTGTGGCATCAACAGAGAACCCAACTATCAAATTCACTCCACAAGAAGCAAAAAACGACCACACAAAACCAGACAAAAAAAATGAATAATTAAGAAAGGAAAACGAAGAAAACCCAGAGAAGTGAGAGACGGCATTCTAGACAGAGAAGCCAGCTCCCTTTTACCTTGTCTGCCTATTTGCTAATTCAGAGAAGTCTACTTACTTGAATGTCTATTTTCTTGGCCTCAACGCCAAAACTGTATGTATCACGTCTCAAAAACTTCCCCCGATTTTGCCACAATTCACTTGATACGGACATAAGCGACTCTCAAACCCAAATCTCGAAACCTCACGAAAGAAACCCAGAACGCCGTAGTCTCTTGCCCAGTAAGGAATAAGCACAAATACTCGTGCTCGGACACAGATTTTTCGAGGCGAGGTTGAAGAAAGAAGAGCAGCTCTTACTCCTACTCTGTATTGCACGAAATCGCGTGATATAGCGACCTTCGTGAGAGATTTGGCGAAAGAATGCACTGACTTGATTCTGTTTAAGTCCCGGGAACAATGTAATCAATCCATACCACGATAATCAAGGAACACAGTTAGAGATGATAGAGTAGAAACCAACCTGTTTCTGGAATTTGACTGAAGGCGAGAACGACTACGGATGCCATCTCTGCTCTCTCTATCTAGAAGGAAGCGCGAGGCGGCAGCAGCAGAGGAGGAGCTCTGGAGACGAAGAAGCAGACGAGGATGAGACGAAGAAGCCCAAGCGCGCGAAAATTGGAGAAGCTCCCGAGAAGTGGACGAGAGGAGGAAGAAGGCGGGGACGAGGGGCGGGGAAAATGATTTCCGTTCCCCCAGTTCTAGAGGAGTATTTTCCATTGATCGGAAAATATATTAGAAATTGTGATTTTTTTCCCGTGAAATAAACCCAAATTTAATTAACTCGAAAATTTGACAGGTGCTATGACGAAAGTATCAATGTCAACTTTTCATAAAGCACTAGGCACCGCCCGGCATTTATTAAATTAAACTAGATAAGATTAGACTTAAAAAATGAAGAAAATAAGGCGAAGTACCTTTGAAATGGTGAATCTCACCGAGTGTCAACCAAAACCGCGCAAGCGTGGCCTCCTTGAAGAACGGAGTGCGTTGGATTCTGCACAACTCCAGCAAAATTCCAAAAAGTCGCATGACTCGCGTAACTTTGGGCATCCATGAACATTAAGACGACATGTGTTTGGTAAACCAGGCAAATCTTGTAGTGATTCACAGCGACTTATGTACAGACTCCCCAATTTAGCTAGCTCTGATAGATTGGGTAATCTTTCTATGAGGCGACAATCCATAATGAGTAAGTACTCCAGTGAATTTGGTAAATCAGGCAAACCTTGCAGTGATTTACAATTAATTACGGACAAATCCCGCAACTTATATAATTTTGATAGATTCGGTAACCATTCTATGGAGTTGCAATCCTGAATATGTAATTCCTTAAGCGATTCCATTTATCCCAAATTATGAATTTCAATTAGCTGTGAGCAATAAGAGATATGTAGCTTCTCAAGCTTCCCTATGCTTGATAAACTTGATAGCCTTACCAGCGATTCACAGCGATCCACATCTAAACATTGGAGATTCTCTAGTTGTTGAAACCCGATCTCTCTCAATCCCCATTCACGGAGTGTCAACTTGGCCAAACATTTCAATTCGGAGAGGATGGGCTGTTCCATTGGTGACTGAAACGCTCCAATTGTAAACAATGAAGACTTAAAAGGAAGCCTTGGGAGAGATTGAGGATCTTCACAAACTATGCATAGGTCCGAAAGCTTAGGAGGCCATGTGACATCTATGCTTCTACAACCATGGTATACGAAAGTTTCAAGATTCTCCAACATCTCTATAACCTTTGGTAGCTCTCTTATTTGACTTCCATACACACGTAAGCGCTTTAGCCTTTTAAGACATCCAAAAGAAGCTGGCAATTATGCAATCTTTGTACACTGCAAGTCCAAGCAGAACAATGATTCTAGTCCTCCAATGGAATTTGGTAGCTCCCTTATCTGAGTGCACGCCAAGTTCATTTTCTCCAAACTTTTGAGATCTCCAATAGAATCGGGTAGCTCTCTTATCATACTATCAATCATAAGTAAGTGCCGTAGACTTTTAATATATCCAATGGAAGCAGGCAATTCTGTAATCTTAGTACTCTGCAAGTCTAATTCAAGCAATGATTCTAGTCCTCCAATTGACTTTGGTAGCTCCCTTATGTGAGTGCATCCGAGGTTCATTTTTTCCAACTTTTTGAGATCTGCAATAGAATCAGGTAACTCTTTGATTCTTGTGTTGAACAAATTCAATTCGAGCAAAAATCTCAATTTCCCGATGGAGTCTGGAAGCTTTCTAAGCTGATCACAATGCACTAAAGACAAGAATGTCAAGCATGGCATCTCTCCAATAGATGGATGAAGTTCTCGTATACACTGTCCCTCTAGCTTTAGATGTGTGAGGCACTTTAGACGGCATATTGTAGAAGGCACTATGCACATGTCAAAATGGGGGCTTCCAGAGAACTTTGACGATTGAACTCCGACTATAATTTCCAAGCGCTTTAGGTGCTCTAACTTATCAATGGAGCTATTGATCTGTGTCGACTCTAGACAAAGTTCAGCAAAAATCAGTATCCTCAACTTCAAGCACGTGGAGAAGTCAGGAGTCGTCGAGAGATAGCATCTCATGAGATGTATAACTTTTAAGTCACAATTCGCCTGTGAAACAAATTAGAATTAGAAAAGTAAGGAAGGCAAATAGCAAATGTATTTATGTGATATGAAACCATACCAAGCATGGGCCCCATCCATTCCAATTATCTGGAATTTGGCTATTCGAAAGCTTAAGCACGACTAAGTTTGATAAACATAGATTGACCGCCAGCAAGTCTGAAGGGCAATGATGCCAAGAGAGCCATTTTAAACTCGAGAAAAGATTCTTAAAGTCTCCTGTCAAGTTCCCTTCCTCTAATTCCAACAACCTTAAGCTAGGTAGCCGTGAAAACTCTTCGTTTGTAAAGTCGTGCTCTTTTGGAAGTCCAGTTAATTTGAGTGTTGTGATATTCTCCGTTCCCTGACAACATGAATAGACACGAGTGAACTTTCTACGGTGAAGAAAAAGAGCGCATTCTATTAGTAAATATTGCATAGACTTATTCTCTAAATAATTCATTCTGTTTGCTTCTACTTTCATATTCTAAAGGTAAGTGATTAATATCTTCTGCCAAATATAAACTATGATCTTACCTTCATTTCGCTCAAAATTAACAAATTTAATTTTCTACAATGTGCAACATAGACAAAAGACCACATCTAAGAATATTCTCTTAACATTGAGCTGATATTCCCTAATATAGAAAATAGTAATTATAGATAAAATTTACCCTTCTAGTCTGCACTACTTCCAATGCAACCTTGGGACACCATATTCTACTTTGCTTCCCAGGAAGTTTGTCTTCTTGTCGAACAATATCTCTTCCAAGGTCTCTGAGCAGGTCATGCATCAACAGTCTATCATTGTCATCAACCTTTATCAAAGACTTACGGGTAAGGACAATGATATTACTTCTTGGATAAAATTCCAATGCTTTCCACATATAATGCGGATAGATTTTTTTTTCACCAATAAAGTAACATGCAATATCACGAAAAATATCTTTCTGTGCATTGTCTAGCATCTCAAAGCTAATCTTTAATTTGTCACAAACTTTTGGATTTGGAACTAAATTTAATTTCTTCAATGTGTCTTTCCAAAGTCGTTTACTTTGGAGATAAAGGGAGGAACCAATAATCTTGAGAGCCAAAGGAAGTCCATTGAGATCATACGCTCTCGCTTTTGCGAGTTTTCTCTCTACCATCAGGGTAGCGTCCACCCCCTTTTTTCCTTAAACCCTAATCCTTAAATCTCTGGTTTTCTTCCAGAATACAGTTCCATACTCATATGTTGGTTTCAAATAGGAAAAAAAAAAGTTCTGTAAGTATTACAAATGGAACACTCCTCAGCGTTTCTCCAGATGTTTTCTGGTTTCAATCTGTTTTGGGACGATCATGATCGAAAGTTATCCAGGTGAAGTGATACTGTGATATCTGAGTTTGTGTTGTGTAGATCCCATTTACTTTTCTTGTGTTGTTGCTAGGCTGATGAGATCGGTGTGGGAATTCGGACGTGGGAATTCGGACAAAGATGAAGATGGGTTGTCATCGGAGAAGGGACCTGGTTACCGCTGATGCTGGGCGGTCCTGGGGATGTTGATAGGATAGATCTGGTATTATCCAGACAATCGATTGATAGTTAGAGAAAATGGAAAGTAAAGAAGAAAATGAGATGCGAGTGGCTGCCTTATGCAAAAGTCTAGGGTACCCGTGGTCCGAGGAAGATGTAGTCGAAGTGTCTGTTGAAATACCTCTACAGAAAAGGGAGGAATGCCGTCGGACTCTTTTCGGCAAATTGTATTCTAGACCAAATGTGAATTTCCCTGCTTTTATCACAACAATGAAAAAAGCTTGGAAAACAGAAGTAGTTCTGTGTACTCAGAAGGAACCAGGGCACTTTACATTTGTTTTTCAATCAAAAGAAGATAAACAGAGAGTTATGAGGAGTTCACCTGGTCATATGCAACTAATTTGCTTGTCCTGAAACAGTGCCTCCTTGAAGTCCCTGAACATTGCTATGAATTCAATAGGGCAGATTTCTGGGTGCGCATTGGAGGAGTTCCACCTGGTTGGAGATTAGACACAGTGTTTACTGACCTGGGGAAAAGGATGGGAAAAGTAATTGAATTTCAACTCGATTCCACCGATAATGTCCAGAACAGGGGAGGTAGAGTTAGAGTTGAGATAGATTTGACTTCATCTTTGAAAGCAGGAGCTATTCTGGATATTGGAAATAATTGGCTTTGGGTGGAGTTCAAGTATGAGCGTCTACCACATTATTGCTACTCCTGTGGCAAAGTTGGGCATTATGCAACAGATTGCCTTGAGATTCCTTATGCAACTTCACCCTGGGCAATGAACAAAAAAGGGTTATTTGGACCCTGGTTGAAAGCAGAAAATATTGATCATAGTCCTTACTAGGAGGCTTTCTATGGGAAAAAGGAGGAGGAATTGACAGTAGAAGAGACAGTTCCTACCACACCCTCCCAACCGAGTGGAATGAACTCCACTGCTCAAGGGGTAGCCTATGACATGCAAATTGTTGCAAGCTGCAAAAAATGATCAGAAAGCAGCACAGATTAGGAGATCAACCCAGCAGGTGGAGCTACTTTAGTGGAAGACAGAGATCGTGGAAAACAAATAGTATGCCCTGAATCCCTAAACCCACAGCTCTTAAAAGTGGGGAAAAATAGCAAGAAAACCATGAAAGTACAAAAGGCAAAAAAACATAAATGCATACCAACAACATCCTCTCTCCTTATAGATGAAGTAGACCTTCGAAACCCCGGTGAAATTGCTTCAAGATGGGCACGAATGGGCTTTGGTGGCTAGCCCTAATAAGCCACTACGAAGCCATGAAAATCGTGAGTTGGAATTGTCGGGGGCTGGGCAACCCCCTGACAATCCAGGAATTAAGAGCCTTAATTGCTCTCGAAAGGCCCAGACTACTCTTTCTTATGAGACGAAGAATAAAGCATCGATGGTGGAAAAGATTTGTAAAAAGCTTCAATTCCAGAATCTCTACTTGGTTAATCCAATGGGAATAGCGGGGGGATTGGCTATCATGTGGCAAGAGGAAATTGCTTTAAAGGTGCAAGCAAGTTCAAAATAGTTCATAGATGTGCGATGTACTGATCCAGACAGTAAACAAATAATGCAGATCACCTTCCTACATGCTTCTACTGATTTTGGGGAACGTCTGAACTTATGGCAAATGCTAGGTAATCTCAAACCTATAACATCTACTCCATGGATATGTATGGGAGACTTCAATGAAATACTTTATGTATGGGAGAAAGTAGGGAAAAAAGAAGCGGACAACAGTAGAATTGCAGCATTCAGAAATATGCTTAATGACCTATCTCTAATGGACGTAGACAGCCATGGATGTGCATTCACATGGGCAAATAACAGGGAGGGATTAGATTTAGTTAAAAAGAGACTCGACAGAGTGCTCTGTACATTAGAGTGGAGAGTCACCTTTCATGAAGCAGAAGTTCAGGCTCTCCCAGCTATTGGATCTGACCATAGCCCCCTAGTCCTTCGTCTGCATCCTAGTTTTAAGAAGAGGAAGAAACAATTCAAATTGGAAGCTTATTGGACAGATCATGCAGATTATCAGAAAGCTATCCAACAAGTGTGGGCAGAAAACACAACTCAATCCTCCTCATTTGCAGGGAAATTAGGGAGAACATCACAAGTACTTGCAAAGTGGAGTAAAGAGAGGTTTGCTAATGCTTATACACAAATCAAAGAGCTGAATCAAGCTTTAATAGCAATTACGAATCAAACATCCCAGCATACAAGCAAGAAGGAAGTGCAGAATATCATCAGTCAAATAGACACACTAAGAAAACAGGAGCAACTGTTCTGGGGAATGAGATCACGCATCAAATGGCTACATTGGGGAGATCAAAATACCAGATATTTTCATGCTATGACAATCAAAAGAAGGCAACAAAACCGTATCACAATGTTGCAATTAGATGATAATAGCTGGTGCGGGGATCCCTTAACTCTACAAAGCAACATATTCGAGTCTTTCTATGAGGATCTCTATAGAACGAGAAGGCACAAGAAACTATCAAGCTGTACTTAATCAATGCCCATCCCCAATTACAGAGCAAATTAATGAAGAATTGGTGACAAGTACCCTTATTGGAGGAAATCAAAGAAGTTGTTTTTCAAATGGGAGCTTTTAAAGCTCCCGGGCCGATGGTTTTAATGGTATCTTCTACCAAAACTCATGGGAAACTATAAAAACTGACTGCAAAGCAACTAGTTCAGGAATTTTTCCAGAAGAGTGTTCTTGATCCTAGGCTCAATCAGACCCATATCGTGTTGATTCCCAAAGTTCAAAATCCTGAAAAAATCAGTCAATACAGACCAATTAGTCTGTGTAACTTCAGTTATAAAGTCATCTCAAAAATATTAGCAAACAGACTAAAGAAGTGGCTGCCACTTATCATTGAACAGAGCGAGTGCTTTCGTTAGGGAGGCAAATTCGGGATAATATCTTCATAGTACGGGAAGTGCCGCATCAACTACGCATAACAAAAAGGAAGAAAAAACATCGGGCCATCTTGAAGTTAGATATGCAGAAAGCATATGATGAGAATCGAATGGGATTTTGTTCGAGATAGTATGCTGCACATGGGATTTAATGCTAAATGGGTTTCTTTAATTATGCAATGCATCACAACAAAGTGTCTTTCGGTGTGAAAATAAATGGAGAACCTACCTCTTTCTTCCATCCTTCGAGAGGACTCCGACAAGGTGATCCACTCTCACCATATCTCTTCATTTTGATGTCCAATGTGTTAACTTGGCTGATGAAAAAGCAGTAGAAGATGATACAATCGAGGAATACGAGATAAAACGAGATCCGCCCTAAGCTATCACATCGATGTTTGCCGACGATGCTATCTTTTTTTCTGGATGGAACCATTACGAGTGCCAGAATCTAGCGCAAATTCTTAACCAATATTGTTATGCTACGGGTCAGGCCATCAATTTAAATAAATCAGGGGTTTATTTTAGTGGTAATTGCCCAGAAACATTAAAGCACAATTTGGCTACAGAATTGAGAGTTCTGTACTACGAAAACAGGAAAATATTTGGGTATACCTACGAGTGGGGTCAATCCAAGAAGGAGATGTTTGCATGGATTCTGTCCAGAGTCAATTCAAAGTTAGCAGGATGGAAAGAAAACTTATTCACAAAGGCAGGAAAGGAAGTGCTAATAAAAAGTGTTGTGCAATCCTTACCTACTTACGCAATGTCCATATTCAAGCTGCCGTATCTATCTACAGAGCCATAGAAAAACGCATTGCATCATTTTGGTGGCAAACTGGTGAAGCAAAAAGAGGGATGCATTGGAAAAGTTGGGAAATCTTGAAAACTCGTAAAGACACTGGTGGACTTGGTTTTAAAGACTTACTTACATTCAATAGAGCTATGCTTGGCAAGCAAATCTGGAGATTAGCACAATCTCCTTTGGCCCTATGGAGCAGAGTACTGAAAGGGATTTACTTCCCAAATGGTGACGTCTGGACTGCTTCAAAGGGTCATAGACCTTCGTGGGGTTGGCACAGTTTATTGCTCGGCAGAGATACAATCAAAAACAATATCAAATGGTCAGTAGGGGATGGACATTCTATTCGTATAAGAGAAGACAGATGGCTATCACAAGGAGTAATAAGGGGTCAAGCAAACCAAACCGAGCCTACGACAGTAGCTGAATTGATAAATGCAGAATCTAGAGTATGGAAAGAACAGGAAATCCATCAACTCTATGAAGATACTATTGCAAATGAGATCTTAGCAATTCCCCTAAGCCAACAACCAAGACCAGATGAACTTATATGGAGCAACGGCTCGGGGCAATATTCTGTTAAAAGTGGATATAACAGAGCACTGGAAATGGAAAGCAGAGCAGATCAGAACCGACCCTCATGTTCATATCAACCACCACGTACCTTATGGACTCAAATATGGAACCTCGAAGTGCCACCCAAAGTTCGAACCTTTCTGGAGCCTTTGTCAAAACGCTTTCGACAAGGGAAAACCTGCATAAACGGACAATAATCTCAGACCCACTATGCCCGTTTTGCCATTCTAGAATTGAAACAACAGAGCACCTGTTTTTCTTATGTAAATGGACACAGAAGGTTTGGGGTGAACCAATTTTTGACAAGATCAGACCAAACAGTAGTATTAAACGCACAGATCAGTGGCTCCTCACAGCGTTCAGAAAAGACCCAATCTCACCTGATCGAGAGCTCACTGGAATGCTTCTGTGGAACATCTGGAAGGCGAGAAATAACTGGATCTTTCGAACAATCGACCCCAAACCAGCAGATCTACTGAGGTCTGCTCAGGAACAACAGCTCTCGTTTAGCAGAGGAAAACCAAGCAACAACAGAAACACTCGCAAACCAGACAAACCTACACGGTGGTGGCCTACGGAAGGGCAGGATCTGAAACTTAATGTCGACGCGGCATGGAATCCAGGTCAATTTTTGTGCTCAGTGGCTGGAATCCTACGCGATTCGTCTGGAAGTGTGCTCGAGGGCTTCGCAGCAACGGCTAGGGTTTCTTCGGCGAATGAAGGAGAAGCTGAGTCGATTTTACACGGTCTTCAGTTTATTCGGGAGCTTCGGTTGTCGCACGTGAGGGTTTTGGAAGCCGAACAGGGAAGTGGATTATTGAAAGCGACTGTTCGGGGGTGGTGGATATGGTGGTGGGCCGGGCCGAAACCTCTTGGAACTTAAAAGAAACAGTGCGTTGTTGTAGGGATACGTTAAATCAAAGCAACACTATCTCGGTAATTCACTGTCCACGCCAAGCTAATGCCACTGCTGATTGGATAGCACGCAACCATAATTCTCAATCTCTCCCTCAGAATCGGTTGATTTCCCCCCCTTTCCTTTATGGAATGTTTTATGTGCAGATCTTTCTCCATCTGCGTTTTGTAAGAATCCTTCGTGATTAAGTAAAAGTCAGTTATATTTTGACCAAAAAAAAAAAAAGGAAGTCCATTGGCTTTGAGAGCAATCTGGCGAGAAATATCATCAGAGTCATGTGGAGGGAAATCCATTTTGAAAGCATGCTTACAAAAAAGTTGAAGAGAATGTAGATGGTGCAATTCTCTCATTTGATAAAGTTTGAACTCTTGGAAATGCGTTTGGACATTACTTTCTTGGTTCTCCTCTCCAATTGGAAAAAGGTTGATGTCTCTTGTTGTAATAATAATTCTACTCCCTAAACCAAACCAATCTGGCTTTTCTGCAAGTTTGGAGAGTTGCTCCATTTCATCGAGGTCATCGAGAACAATGAGGACTTTCTTGTAGCGGAATCTCGCGCTAATTTGGTAAATCCCTACATCATAGTCATAAATCTCTGGTGGATTGGAGTTGAGAATTTCTGACAATAATTGTTTTTGCAATTGAACAACTTGGCTGCCCTTTGAAGCTTCTCGAACATTCGAAATAAAGCTGCGCCCATGAAACCGACTATGAATTTGGTTAAAGACAATCTTGGCAAGAGTCGTCTTACCGATACCCCCATTCCATGAATTATCAGATAACGTACATCAGGAGAACCTTCATCTATTAGGTGCAAGACATCTTCGACACATTCCTTAAATCCGACTAAATGATCGGGCAGCTTTTTGTCTCTTTTATTCAGCTTGATCAAAACTTCAGCAACGATTAATTTAATGAGTTCGCCGTGACTGTCATATTTGATGAAAGGGTCTAGTGAGAAACATCCAAATAGAATATTAAACTATCGAGCTCTGGAATATTATGAATTAAACATAGACCAACCGTGGCGGAGGAAGCGGGGGCCACCCCCCGCCACCACCAAAAGTTTTTGTATAAATACTGTGAAAATATAGGAAAAGGAATCAATAATAAGTGAATTACCTCCCTCCCCCTCAAAAAAGTATAATAGTTTATATTATATACAAAGTAATCTCACATATACCTGTCAATCGATACTCTTTTTTTTTTTTCTTTCAGAAAAATCAATCAAAATCCAGTCAATTGACCTAAAACGAATTGCAATTGTGTATGTTATACTATGGTTAAAGATGTAAAAGATGCAATTTTTGTTTATTCATTTTTTATTGCTCAGGTGTGTGCTCGGTTGACTAGTTTTGCATGGAGTAAAGTAGTAAAAGCTTGAACAATTGTTTTATAAAATCAAACCTACATAAGATTGATTTAGAAGTTAAGAAAATATATTTTTATTCAATCTAAAAGATGCAAACTGAATAATGAATTCAGATTGGATTTGTCATGTCGTAATGGAGAAGTCATCTAGTTTTGAAAGGAATTGATTTAATTGGGTGGAAAATTCATCTACTTTTGGAAGGAATCGATTTAATTAAGTGGATATGTACTAAGTAGTTAAAAATCTGTGGGAATTGAGTGACTATTTGATGAAAAAGAGAACAATGGGAAGTGGTAACTGTTAAAGCAAGGATGATAATATTTCGTATTATTTATAGTTATATCAATTAAATATCTAATGAAAAGAAGGAGAAAAAAATAAAGTTCATGCCTTACCCGGTATCTTTGAGATCCCATCCTTTCATACGAGCGACCTGCTTCAGAGTATCCTTCCATCGCTGCACGACCCCACAACCAAACTTCTCTTCGTGCTTCTGTAGAGAGTCCTGGTATAGCTCAGATTTAAGCTTGACATCTCTCGGTTCCACATCGAAAAAAATCGGCAGAATCATCGCTTTGCAATCCATCATGTATGCAAGCTCACGAAGACACCACGCACTGGACGCGTAGTTTCTAGAGAAGATGGGAATACAGATTGCGGAGCTCTTGATCGCATGCCGCAATTCGCCTCCGATCACTTCGCCCTTTCTAATCTCTTCATCGTCTTTGAAAACGCGAATACCAGCTCCGTCCATGGCGTGATAGAGGCAGTCTGTAAAGTTCAAGCGAGTATCGGGCCCTCTGAAATTCAAAAACACCTCATATTCAGCTCTTAGTGATGACTCGGCATCACCTCTATTGTTTGACAACACCTAAAATTCAGCCCCCCGTGACAACTCGACATCACTGCTATCGGTCGACTCTGCTGGTGCATCTGAATATTTTCTCTTTGCCATCTCCTGAAGCTAAAGTATGGTGATCGGGTTGAATAATGAGGAGAGAGAGGTAAAAAAGCAGTGTCTAAAAAAGCAGTGTCCTAGGAGAGAGAGATAATACAAAATTCCAATTGATTTGACCTTCCAATTCATTAAACTAAGAACTTCCCCCCAGGTCACAACAGGACGGAGGCTACTTAACTCAGACGGCCAACAATGCACCGATGCTTGTGAACTTTCATAGATCCCTATCGTCAGACGTTCCTTCGTTTTTCCCAACTATGATTTGTTCTATTAGTTCAATTTCAAATATGATTTGGCAAATTCGTCTCATTTATTCGCACCGTGAAACTAGAAGACTTATTTGAGCTTGTAAGTTTGTGAATTGGCTCTAAATACGACTGAACTGTTGTTTTAAATTGATTCTCCAATCAATTTCATTTTTCGTTAAACACCAGAATTTCTTTCAAGTGATTTTCCGCAAAATCAATCATAAGAAAACAACTCATTTTTCCTGAAAACAAGTTTCTTGAAAATATTTTCCATTGATCAGCAAGTATATCAATTGATTTCACTTCACGTTCTAATTGGTAAATATGAGTTTGATTACCCTTCAAAATAGAAAATATCTAAATTCAATTAGTTCCATTTTACGCCTTAATTTATTAATCTAAAAACTTTTGCCCGCACTAGATAAATTCAATCAGATGCGTTGGGTCGGGTGTAGAAAGACGTGCATTTGAGTGGTTAATTAAAAAAAAAAATATATGTATATATATATATATATATATATATATACATACATATATATATGTGTATGTATGTATGTAACAGCTAAGTGTCCCCATTTCATAAAACGATAGTTCCATAAAAAGTTCAACGGCTTTTGCAATTCTGCCGCCGTCATGCGTTATCTTCCCCCGTGTCACAACAGGGCAAAGGCTATCCGATTCAGACAGCTGACAATGCACTAAATGCATGAACCCCTTCCCTAATTTCAAACTGAGAAAACAAACGGAAGATGTACTCTAAATAATACATACTTGTGATGGGAAGGCACGGCCAACAGGATCCAGTCAATTGACAGAAACAAGGGATGTAACGACAAAACTTGTTCACATTGACACCTAAATTTTGATTTTTTTTTTAAAGTCATTTATCACATGAAAAATTTAGGAATTGAATTCAATCCCTAAATAAAAATATCACTTGCATTATTCACAATTGCATGGATCATCGTACATGACCTAGTCGCATGACTTCTCTATGATCCACCATGGACTGATGCATAAGATCACTCTTTGTCACATAATGCCTCCACGGACAAGCGTGTATAGGATCATCTCCTATAGATCCCAATCAATAATTTACAAAGAAAGAAAGGCAATCACGATTGGCAAATCGAGAATATCCATTGGTTGAAAGGAAACAATGAAAATGGGGTGTCATTGAAGAGATCAATTGGGAGGGAATTTGGTATTTCTTTCCCAAGATTCAGGAAGATCCAAAGCGATACTTTGTATGATTGCTGGCCAATATTGGAGAGAGATTTCAACTATTGATTGGCGTATGCACAAATTAAGCGGTTCTCTCCCAATGAAGAGCTGGGGATCCGAGTCACAATGAGGGAAAGGGGGAGAGCTAGATTATACATAAGCAATTTGGAAGGAAATAAACAAGTGAAACAAATCTGGCGTTGAAGGAGAAAAACGTGATTTGTGGGTGTATATCCTTTCCTTCTACATGTTGACTCGTCCATCCCCATAATACGAAGATTCCTTTGGGCAAGGCAACACCCAACCTGTTCTTAATGAGTAAGAGTTGGGTGGCAAAATCATATTTAACTTGACTTGGCTCGGTTACTAGTTAGTTTCACATGCATTACATACCAATTACCACACCATCGCTAAACCCACCCAATGTTTTTGGGATTAATTTGCCTTTCCTTCTCTTTTGATTAGGGCTAGTATTTGTATTAATTCTTTATGTGACATGATTTATTCTCATACTATGATAATGATTGCTTGCTTTAACTAATGTATTTCACATTTCAAATCCTAAGAACAAAAATTAAAAGAGAACAATCACTCCCAATTCCGTAAAATCGTTAGTCACCTAATCAACGAAAGTATATTACTCTGCTTGTTATATGTACGCGTGCCAAGTTTTAAATTTGGAGAGAAAGTTGACTTTGGAACATTGCATCTTCAAGACAAAGGGCTTATATAATGAAGCCATGGACCGGTGATCCTCACCAAGAAGTTGGTGTGTTACGACACCACTAGAGACCGCCTTGCCTATCCAACGAATATCCAATTGGCAGGCTGACATGTACGCGTGCCAAGTTTTAAATTTGGAGAGAAAGTTGACTTTGGAACATTGCATCTTCAAGACAAAGGACTTATATAATGAAGCCATGGACTGGTGATCCTCACCAAGAAGTTGGTGTGTTACGACACCACTAGAGACCGCCTTGCCTATCCAACGAATATCCAATTGGCAGGCTGACATGTACGCGTGCCAAGTTTTAAATTTGGAGAGAAAGTTGACTTTGGAACATTGCATCTTCAAGACAAATGGTATATATAATGAAGCCATGGACTAGTGATCCTCACCAAGAAGTTGGTGCGTTACGACACCACTAGAGACCGCCTTGCCTGTCCAATGAATATCCCATTGGCAGGCTGACATGTACGAGTGCCGAGTTTTAAATTTCAAGAGAAAGTTGACTTTGGAACATTGTATCTTCAAAGACAAAGGGCTTATATAATGAAGCCTTTGACCAGTGATCCTCACCAAGAAGTTGTTGCATTACGACACCACTAGAGACCGCCCTGCCTATCCAACGGATATCCCATTGGCGAGCTGACATGTACGCGTGCCAAGTTTTAAATTTGGAGAGAAAGTTGACTTTGGAACATTGCCTCTTCAAGTTAAAGAGCTTATATAATGAAGCCATGGACCAGTGATCCTCACCAAGAAGTGGGTGCGTTATAGACACCACTAGAGACCACTCTGCCTGTCCAACCGATATCCCATTGGCGGGCTGACATGTACGCGTGCCAAGTTTTAAATTTGGAGAGAAAATTGACTTTGGAACATTGCATTTTCAAGACAAAGGGCTTATATAATGAAGCCATGGCCTAGTGATCCTCACCAAGAAGTTGGTGCATTACAACACCACTAGAGACCGCCCCGCCTATTCAACAGATATCCCATTGGCAGGCTAACATGTTTGCGTTCTTTATTTTTACATGTTGATGCCCACACGTCCCATCCCCCAATTTCCCCTTGTATCTTTATCTTCCCCAGTAGGAGGGAATATCCTCTAGGTATTTTATATCTAAGGCATGCCAAATTGACTTTGGAACATTGCGGGACTAAGGGACTAACCATGTATGGTCCTAGATATGAAAACCTAAAGTTTAAACTATAGATATACTCTAAACTCTAAATATGCGTGGTACGAAAACATAAAATCACAACGTACGGATAAATCACATACTCAAATGTAGCAACCCACACAAGACAATATTGGGTTAGACCTTAGTGTCTAAAGGTCCAAAAACCGAATATGTCTTTGTTCAATGTTGAGAAACAATAAAACTATGGTAATCTAAAGTTTAACCACTAAATATCATGCATTTGGAAATTATTTAATAAAAATGTGATTTACCACCACTTAACTTACCTTATACTAAATGAGAATCCATGAAGAAATGCAAGCGAAGCAAAGTCCATGGGCGGTGGGTGACGCAAATATTGAATGTTAATCAGTCTGCAAAGGGCACACTAGGAATAGAGCATGCACAGAAGTAAGATCAATATGCGGGAGACCTGCAAAGCATGAGCAAATTGCTGGGTTCCGTCGGCAAGGCTGTGGGATGCCGAGGACCTCTTAAGGAATACTGGACAGGGGTGCCTTTGTTGGAAAAAGGCCAGAATTAGAGCACTGACAAGGAAGACCACTAGAGAGGTGCAATGCCCAGAGGGAAAGATGGAAGGCTTCGCCACTTCCAGGAGTTTTCCAAGCACTTTTCTGTGATTGCGATCGCGAGTTGCCTTCCTCTCTTTCGTATGCTCATTCTTTTGCGATCCGCAGTCCTCTTTTCCCTGTTTTAGGAGCTTATCTGGACGAGAAATAAAAACACAATTGCAATATTTTGAATAACAAAAATGGAATCGCACACGATCAAACTAAATAAAAAGGTGTTTGACTTAGCTTAATGATTTTAGCGTTCATGAAGCAAGATGAACGCAAGACGTCGGGACCTGGATGACTGCTAAGACCATCGGAGTTGCTGCAGCAATGACTGGTTGTTCGCTGACGTTAGGCTGGACAGCGAGCTAGTGCGGCAAGAAAATGGACAACGCTGCAGGAGCTTGTCTGGAGTTCACTGACGGTCGCCTCTAAGCTGTGGGCACGGCTATTTTTTTTTTTCTCTCCGTATTCCCTTTTTCTCCAAAGATGATGGTATGAGGGCTACCAAGAAAATATTGAGAACGTGATAGTGTGCCTCTATTTTCTCTTTTTTTTCTCTCTCTCTCTATTGCAAACTTCGCTCCATTCCATAACTCGACAAGTCGCTTTTTATAGCAAAAAGTCTCTCACGTATCATCGGAAAGTCTGGATCTGTGGAGTAGATTGATGATTCTTGGAGAATTGATGAGTTTTTCTTTGATTTGTCGCTAAAAATTTATTTTGAATCTTTCTAATTCACTTCGAAATTAGCACTCGCAATCTTTTGGTTTCATTTTTTGCTTTTGTTCATAGTGCCTTGAATGTGTCCACATTCACTCGCCATTGGCCAGCCAATTCCATCAATCTCTCACCAATATTCCATTGATTCCTTTCTCTATTGATTATTTCCCTTTCTAGATTAATCTTGCCCAGAGCTGGCAAAATGGATCATAAACCCATATTATGACCCATTTTTAGTTAAATTGATCATATATGGATCAAGTGAAAGTTAAATATGGATAAGAAATGGATCCGAGAAAGTAAAACACAAAAAGAAATGCGTCTAAATGGGTTATTAGAAAACCCACTTTAAACCCATAGCCTTTTTAACTTTATAATTTTTTTAATAAAAAATCGAAATTATAATTATTTTCATATTTCAATTTTTTTTTTTCCTTTCTTTTTCTTCCTTCCTTAGCCGGTGGCTGGCAAACAACGGTCGGCCGCTAGCCGCCGACAAAGCCGGGCGAGGCTCGAGCTCGCCCGGCAGGTCGCCAACGACTAGTAAGGCTTGAGCCTTGTCGATCCGGCGAGACTCGAGCTCGCCGGCATCGAGCGGGGCCTTGAGCCTTGCGACGATTGGCAAGGCTAAAGCTCACCGGCATTGGGCAGGGCCTCGGCCTTGCTAGATCGGTGAGATCGAGCCTCGCCGACGACTAGCGAGACTCGAGCTCGCCGACGTCAAGCGAGGCCTCGGCCTCACCGGATCAACGAGATCAAGCCTCGCCCGACGCCGGCAAGCTCGATCTCGCTCGTGGCCGGCCGCTGGCCATCATCATGGCCGACGACTAGGCGAAGAAGAAGAAAAAAAGAAAAGAGAAAAGAGAAAAAGAAAAATAATTATTAAAAATTAAAAATAATTTAAAAATATATATAAATTATATTTTTAAAAATTAAAAATAATTTAAAAAATTAAAAATTCGATTTTAGGTTTAGTTAAAAATTTTATCAATTAAAAAATATATTTTATATTTAAAAAATTAAAAATTATATTTGTATTGCATAAAAATGTTTTAACAATACTTTTTTAATAAAAAAATCATAAAAATGAGCTTTTTAGGTTTAGTTAAAAAATTTTCATGTTACAATTTTTAATTATTCAATGGTATGTTCACTTCAAATAAGAGAAGCATGTGCATAGTCTAATTTTTTTATAAATATTTCAATTTATAGGTTTTTTTAACTTTTTTTAATTTTATTTATTTTTTAAATTTAATTTGAAGTTTTAATCCAATTAGCATATAGTAGAAGTGGGTTTCCCTAGAATATTAATAGGTTTTAGCAATACGGGTCGAGTCGGGTATGAGTCGGGTACGGGTCGGGTCAGGTATGAGTCACTTGATTTACACTACATGAATATGGGTCAAAACGAGTTAAATGGGTCCAATATGAGTCAACCCATTTTCGACCCAACCCAAACCTGACCCGACCCACCCATTTGACGGGTCTAGTTTCTATTCAATGGGTGAGTACTCCATCTATCCATATCAAATTGCCTGTGGTATACAATGAATGATCTTAACAAATTTAAGATAATGAAAGCATTTCATTGATGTAATACATTCTATTTAATCAAGTGAATACGTCATATATCAATTATTAGAATAAAAATTCAAATCAATTGAACTAACAAAAACTACAGTTTCAGTTTCAATTTCAATTTCACTGTCATAGTAAATTGATCCAGCTATAAATGACATAAGTCTTAGTCCAGTGTCATGCACTTGTCATGTGAAATTAATTTCTAGAATATTTCATTATATTGGTCTAAAATGAAAACAAAAATAGAGAATGTATATGTTTTAGTGAGTCGGGCAGAGGTTTTTTCTTCTCTGTCTTTGTTTTTCATAACCATACACAGCTTATCAGATTTAAGTTATTATTGTCCTCTTACCATGGCAATCATATCTCACGCCTATTGTAATATGTCTCAATGTTGGTATAGACATACGTCTGGTTTGTAAGATTATGAAGAGCTCATCCTATAAGCATCAAACTAACCGACTCAATGTGAAACGAATTTGTTATAGTTTTTCTTTTTTGGTCTAAAACACTGCTAGCATTCAAGATAACTGAAGTTTACAACCTACAGATAAAGCGTCGCATAAACTATATCCAGCAATACAAACAGAGGAAAAAGAAACCAGTTTTGGGCCGAAGCTGAGGTATGGGCCTTCGCGGCCCAGTTGGCAGCTAGGTTAGCCTCACGATGACAGTGTTGCAACTTGAGGTTTGAGAAGTTGGAAAGTAAAGCGACAGCCTCGTCGATGATGGCACAGCTTTCCCACGGAGGCGATCTCACACCCTGCACCACTTCAACAAGATTGAGACAATCGGATTCTACCTCTAGATTTGCGTCATGGAGTTGCTGTCGAAGTAGATGGCGAAGGCAAAAGGTAAGAGCTTGAACTTCTGTTTCAAAGGCTGATTGTGCTGGTACTCGGCTCGATAATGAATCAATGAGTCTGCCGTTATGATCTTGAAAAATACAGGCGATCGACCCCTCGTTGCCACCCGCTTTAAAGCTTCCATCAATATTGCATTTGAGGGTTCCCAGCTCCAGAGGACGCCAGAGTTGAGCTGGATCGACAGAGGGGAGACCATAGCTCTGTCGACATGTAGCAGATGAGATCTGGTATGTACTGATAAGAGCAATAGCCGTCTGTTCAGCAAGGGAGGAATCCGGGAGCTGATTGCGAAAAATAAAGTTATTCCGCATCCGCTAGATCTGCCAAAGGATGTTAGCAATAAGCGCGAATCCAGGTGAGCGCTGAGGTGATTTAGCTCTTTCTGTAAGCCAGGAATTTAACTAGGTGATTGTGAGAGATGAATTCCGAAGATTGATCTGTGGGGATGACCAAATAGCACGAGTCCATGTACATTGGACAAATATATGTTCTAGGGTTTCAGGAACATTTTGTTGACATAGATGGCATATAGGATCGGTGATGATATGATGTTGAACCAGATTTGCTTTGGAAGCTAGGGGATTGTGACAAACAGACCATAGGAAAGATTTGATTTTCAGTTCCGTTTTCATGGCCCGGATACTTTTCCAAAATACCGTTGAGTGATGGTTAGATGTGGCTGCTCTGGTGTTGTTTTGATTGCTGAGTGATTGCATGACAGAATGGTAGTTGCTTCTAACCGTATGAGTTCCATCCTTTGTGGCCGACCAAATCAATTTATCTTCTGAGTAAAGAGGTCTTACTGGGATAGTAAGCACTTCTTCAGTAATCTGATCTCCGAAGAACTGTTGGAGCAGAGACTGGTTCCAACTGTGGTGGATCGGATCAATAAGATCTACCACATAATAGGTTCTTCTTTATATTTGGGTCCATGGAGAATATCCATTGGTAACCACCGATCTCCACGAATTTTGATATTGTTACCATTACCAACCGACCAGTGAACATGAGGTAGAATAGCATCTCTACCCATAAGTATGCTCTGCCATCCCCAAGATGGCCGAGATCCTCTAGTAGTAGATAGGAAATCCGTCGAGTGAAAATAAAGGCCCTTAAATAAACTGCTCCATAAAGATTGAGGCTGATGAAGTAACCACCAAGCCTGCTTTCCAAGCATCGCTCGATTAAATGCAATAAGGTCTCGGAAACCATTCCACCTTGATCCTTTCTATTTTTCATTACTTCCCACCTTTGCCAATGGATACCCATTCAATTCCGATCATTTCTCCACTAGAAACACGCAATTCGTTGTTCAATAGATTTACAAACCGAAAAAGGTAACTTAAATATAGACATTGCATAATGTGGAATAGATTGAACAACAGATTTAATGAGAACTTCCTTACCCCCCTTTGAAATATATTTCTCTTTCCATCCCTCCAACTTGGCGTTGACTCTTCCAAGTAACCAGGAAAACATTTCCTTCTTTGATCGACCCCATTCCGCAGGTATGCCTAAGTATTTGCCACATCTTTGCAAGATAGGCGTTCGAAGTTGCCTAGACATATTTTCCTGAAGAGTAAGAGGGCAGTTTTTGCTGAAAATCATACTTGACTTGTTGCGATTAATTTGTTGTCCAGTAGCTGAACAATACACATTTAAGATGTTTGCTAAGTTCTGACACTCTTGAACACAACCAATCAGGAAGAAAATCGCATCATCAGCAAAAAATAGATGGGATAGGGTAGGACACCGTCTATTTAACCGAATACCCTTAATGTTTCCTATACTAATAGCTTGAGTGATAAGAATGGATAGAACATTAGCCATTGGTATAAAAATATAAGGCGATAAGGGGTCGCCCTGGCGGAGGCTACGAGAGGGAAAGAAAATAGGCAACTGCTCACCATTAAACTTCACACTAAAAGAGACTATGGTGATACATTGCATAATCCAGCCAACCCATCTCTAATGAAATCCCAATTTATGGAGGTAATCATAGAGAAAATCCCATTCAACTCTGTCGTAGGCCTTTTTCATATCTGTTTTCAGTATTGCATTGAATTTACTGACCCTCTTTCTGGACTTAAAGTAATGAAGAACCTCCTGGACAATGAGAATATTATCCTGAATCTGTCTCCCCTTCACAAAAGCTTATTGTTCTTTAGAAATCAAAATATTTAGCCATGGTTTGAGACGGTTTGCAAGTACCTTTGATATAACTTTATATGCAAAATTGCATAAGTTGATAGGGCGATATTGCTCAAGCTTTTCAGGTTGGGTAGTTTTGGAATCAACGTAATAAGCGTCTGATTGAGACCCCTAGGCATAATCCCTGACCTCAAAAAATTCTAGACTAGTAGGAAAAGATCTTCCTCGACTATTTCCCAATGTTTTTGATAAAATAAAACATTTAAACCATCAGGGCTAGGGGCTTTTGTCGATCCCATCTGAAGGTAGCTTGCCGAACCTCATCCATAGTAAGTGAAGTAGTCAACTGATCATTCATTTCACGGGTGACTATCCGATTACACTGATTTAGTAAAGGTTCATAGTTCTTATAACCATATGTTGTATATAAATGCGAGAAGAAAGAGGTCATCATATCTTGAAGGGTGGGTAGATCACGAATCCATTGCTGATCATCTGATTGTAGCATAGTAATTCGATTTCTTTGTCTTTGCTGAATTGTGGATGCATGGAAGAAACGTGTATTTTTATCACCCTCTTTCAGCCATTGAATCCTGGATCGTAGAGCCCAGTATTGCTCTTCTTGTGTCCAAGTGCGACGAATTTCTTCTTTGAGTTTTGATGCCTCTACTCTGTCATAATTATAATTTGGCTGGTTCATCAAGTTCTGCAATTGATTCTGTAAGATCAGCAACTTTTGATGTCTATTGGAAAACTTTTTTCGGCTCCATACAGTCAAAGCTTTGGACACTCTCTCCACTTTAGTAAGAAAACAAGAGTCTGAATGATAGATTGTGTTCCAAGCCCTAAAGATAACATCCCTACATTCCTCATCCTTGGTCTAATAACCCTAAAAAAGAAAAGGTTTTCTTTTTTTAGGATAAGATGCTGAAGTATTAATGAGGAGAGGACTGTGGTCAGATCCGACTGTTGGAAATGCATAAATTTCTGCCCCGGGAAACAAGAATCGCCATTCCATAGTGCATACCACCCAGTCCAATTTTTCCTTAACCAATTCTTCCCCCTCTCTATTGTTCATCTATGTGTACTTACAGCCATTGCTTTCTAACTCAGTAAAAGCACAATCATTAAGGATAGCTCTGAATGACATCATTCTAGATTGGTTCACAGGTCTTTTCCCCAACTTTTCCCAAGGATAGAGAAGTTCATTAAAATCTCCCGCACATATCCAAGGTAAAGTATTAGTAGAATGTATCTGTCTAAGCTCTTCCCATACAAGTAAACGCCGTTGATAGTTAGTCGGGGCATGTATAAAAGTAAGTCGGATAGATCTCCCTCCCTTTTCAAAGCTACCGCTCAAGTAAAAAAGGTGCGCCGAGGTTCGAAGTATCTGAAAATGAACCAGATCAGTCCAAAACAGTGCTAATCCACCAGCAATACCCACCGAGTTGAGAATATGAGAATGTTTGAACTTTAAACATCGCTGAATTTGAAGAAGCTTGGCCTCAGGGTTCTTAGTTTCCATAAAAAAAAGTACTGCGGACTTTTCGTTGGCCGTCATGGCCTTGAGAGCCTGAACTGTCAGGGGGTTGCCCAACCCATGACAGTTCCAGCATAGTATCTTCATTTGTCTACCGGTGGCTGTTTGGGGCCAGCCACCAAAGCTCGAACTCCCACTTCATCTGCTGTAAAGATAGGAGTATCCATCAGAGTTGAGTCATCCTGTTCTTCTATAAACACACCTCTTGTAGCATATAGGTTGAACCTTCTCTGTTTTTTAGCATAACCTAATTTTGATGTCGATCTAGTATTCTTCAGCCTTTTTGCGGTTTGTATATCCATAGGCTCATTCTGAATGGCTTTCATTTTTTATTCGACAGGTATAAGTGCTGTATGGAGAGAGGGTTGGTGCACTATAGGACATTGATGGAGCTGCTAATCTAGTTCTTCCTCTGGTGCTGTGGATCTGTTGACTGAACTGGGTCTATTGGTTGCCGTTATAGAAGGTGGTAGTGGCAATAAGGGAATTGTGGGAATCGTGAAGGCGACGTTTGGTCTGTTGCTTCAGTATGTTCTGACTTGTTTGGTGGATCATAAAATATTTTCCAATATGGGCTATGTTCCTTGACTTCAGCTCGGAGCCACTGACCATATGTCATCTTCTCTCTACCCTCATGTTTTGCTTCAGTATATGGAATTTCCTTACAATACATCGCGTAGTGCCAAGTTTTCCACAGGAGTAGCAAAAGTTCAATAGACGTTCGTAACGGAAATCAAGTCAAATAGGTTTGCCATCTATCCGAATCAACTTCCCTATTTTAAGAGGTTCTTGTAAATCTATAGCTACTTTAACTCGACCTGTTCTGGATGAACCACCTTCCTTTGAGTCAACCTTACCTTCAATCACCCGACCCAAATGTTGCACTGTCCTGCTAATCATCCGAACGGAACACCATTCTAGAGGTAAGCCAAATACCTGTACCCAAAAGGTACAAGTAGAGAAGTCGTAGCAATGTAATGGTGCGTTAGGAGTCCAAGGTTTGAATACAACTAAGTGGCCCGAGAGTAACCAAGGGCCCCCATCAAGAATGCGCTGTCTGTCGGCCTGAGATTGAAATTTCACCACATATATCCCTGACTCACACTGTGAAATGTCCACTAATTCAGTTCGCCAGGCACATTTCAATGTGCTCTGGAATGCTTGAAAGTTGATTGAAGGATTGGAGAGAATTTTGCCAATAAGAGTTAACTTACATTCCTCTAATGTTTCAGGTGAAGGTTCATCATCCCAGTCCTCAATAATCTATTCAGTGGTTAGGCGACCCAATCTAAAGCAGAGAGCTGCCAGCCACGAGGAATCGGCATGGTCTTCCAAAGCCATCCAAAGTGAAGAAAAGGACAAGACAATACTTGCTAAAACGCCGAAAAGCCACAAGACGACTAGGCAGACTGTTGAAGTACACAAAGCAACAAGCGATGAAGCAAAGGAAACCAAGACAATGAAGTATGCTAACCTTCGACCCTCGGGTAACCACAATTCCACATTCTCAAAGCAGATAGAGTTCAATCGAGGACATGCAGAACTAACCAGGGAGAATCGCTGGAAGAAGGGCCTAGTGTGACATCGGTGGCTGATGTAGCTAAAGATGACGAGAAGAACGACCAAACTTCGAGCGGATGGAGAAGTGACGGTGTAAAAAGGCAGAAAACCGAAAATGTTAGGGTTAGAAAAAGCTACCATAAGGTAGAAAAGACTCTACATAGCGAGAGAAGTTTTTTCTCCATGGCGAGAGCATTCGGGTTTGCTAAGTTTCATCATTATTATGCGAATTTGTTATACTTAGTTTGCTCATTTCTTGTGTATCCACATTTGTCCATGATTCATTACAATTTGATAGAAATGTCACAAAAAGAGATTTTGATCATTTATTTGTTTTGGTAAACCAAATTGATCGATTTTAGTCCACAAAGGAAGAGAAAAAAGAAAAGTGAACAATGTTCTCATGCTATGCAATACTTGGAAGACACCTTTAATATTGACATATAAATTTTGACGATTTGTTTAATAATTCATTAATTGCATAGAAATTAAGAATTAATTTGTCAACCCCTACCAAAAATAATTTTTATTAAATTGCATAGCATATGGACATTAGGAGCATCCGCATTACTAGTATTAAAATTTATCCAAAAAAATTATTTAATATAAAATTTTATTTTTAATTATTTAAAAAACGTAGCGGGACCGGGCAGGGCTGGGCCTACCCGGCCCTTTCTTCTCGTCCTTTTCTCCTTCCCCCCTTAGGCCTGGCCTCTTCTTTTCTCAGCCGGACCTGCACGCCTTCTCTTCTTCCTCCCTTCATGCCGCTCATGCCTTCCACAAAAAGGAAGAGCGACGGTGGTATAGAGACAAGGTCGCAGCCGGTCGCAGCGTGATCCTAGGGTTGAGGATCTGGCCGACCATGGCAAGCTGGTGGTGGTAGAAGCCACGCGCACTTGTCGCTAGCCAAGCTTAAAAGGAAGAGCGCAGAAGGTTTTCAAGGAGTTTGTTTGGGAGAGGAGAGAAATCGGGAGAGAGGGACCTATGAGTGAAAGTTCAAGCAAGAGCAAGGAGTGAGAGTGAGAGACCGCCATCCACCGTGCTCGAAACGCGGCCAACGACTCGCCGCCATGCCCTGTCCACGCCGAAGCCCCGGTCAGTTTTTCTCGATTTCTCCGGTTTGGCATCGATTTCCCGAGGATCCCGGCTCAAAGGTGCGTGAGGTGACCGGCCGTGGTCTGACCTATCGAGCTCGCCCCATTCGCCATCGCCAAGCCGAGAAGGGAGTGCTACCAACCGCCTCTCCCGTTTTCTTTTATTACCTTGTTTAGGACACACCAGGCTGAAGCTTGCGGCCGTTTGGCTCATGCAGACTCCGACCCTGCCAGTCATTTGTTCTGTGATGTATGTGTCACGGGCCGATCGATTGGGATCGTGACCGCGCGGCGACTCGAGCAACTTTGGATCACCCAAGCCAAGCCTTGCTCGATCAACGCTCGCACACTCGCTTGCACACCCGGATTGTAGAGAGAGAAAGCTTCTAGAGAGAGGGGCTCTGGAGAGAAATGGAACTTGTATTACTGAAAAGGATTGGATGGATACAAATGAGGGGGAGGGCACCCCTTCTCATACTTGAGGCCCTCTGATTACATCCGTTGATCTAGATCTTAGTCGGCGGACGAGATCGCATTGCCTCAACTACCGACACTAATGGCGGCTACTAACCACCGACATAAATGAAAGCTATCAACTACCGACATAAATAGAGATAGAGTCTAATTACGGTTTCGCCCGCACTTGGATACTTCGGGGAGAAGACTTGGCGAGAACCCGAGTGAAAGTAGGAGACCCTCCAAGGCTGCGTCACGGTCGTCCTCCGGGAACCTCTTGGGTTGGCCTTCTTTCATCCCGTGACATTCTCCCCCACTCAATCGAGCGACGCCCTCGTCGCTCACACCTCGACGGGCAGCCTTCTTCGCACGAGCATGGGCTCTCTTCTTTTGATTTTGCTTGGTGCGGACGCTCACGAACGAAGGTCCACACCCCTCCATGATCAGCTCGGACTTGGTGCACGGTTCCATCTTCGGCTTGGACGGGGCATATGGCGCGCACTCAACCTCGGGGAAGAGTACTTGGATTGACATGGCGTGTGTTGGAGTCGGATCCAACTCTACCTTCGGCTTCACCTCAGCCAGCTTGTTTAGTCGCTTCACGGACTTCAAGTTCTTGTCGAGGCGTCGGATCGTGGCGATGGTCTTGGTGTCGACCATCCCTTTGATCATGGGGATTGTCGTGGGTTGTTTAGGGTCGAGGACCACGATGCACTTGGTCCTCATGTCGATCATGGCTCTCACACTATGGAAGAATTGAATACCAAGGATGAGATCATAATCATCGAGGGGGATTACCTCGAAATCCATCTTGCCTTTCCATCCACCGATCTTGACGTCCACATCTGAAGTCGACCCTACGCCATGGACACCTTCCGAGTTGATCGGCTTGAACGTCTTCCCAGTTGGCTCCACGCGAAGTTTCAAGGCCTTTGCAACCTCGGTCGACATGAACATGTTGGATGCGCCAGTGTCGACCAAAGCGTAAAGCGTTCAGTCGCACATTTCGACCTCCACGAAGAACATGTCCATGTTCGGCGTGATTCCTTCTTTGGACGGCGATCGCTCTCGGACGGAGTTGATTGTCTTCACGCCACCAAGTCGGATTTGCCGCCTCTCTTCTTTGGGCTCCTCCTCCACCTCTTCGATGGCTAGGAGGGCGTTGATTCGACCCTTCTTCGGGCACTTTTGGGTCTAGTGCGGACCTTTGCAGATAAAACAAGGAGAGGGCGGGGGTTGATTGAACTTACTCGCATAGCCCGTCTGTGGTCGACCCCTTTGGAAGGACGGCTTGGAAGTGCCTTCGCCCCATGTCTTGACTCGGCCGTGTTGATCTTTCAGCGCACGAGGAGCATCTCCAGCTTCATCCTCGGATCGATCCGACCTCCACTCTCTTGCTCTATTCCTTGGTTCAGCTCTGGTGAGGTCGACGAGCGACTCGGCCACGCTTAGTGCTCTCCCAAGACTACTCACGTCCCGGCGCTTGAGCTCGAGTAGTGCCCATGGCTTCAACCCATCCATGAATGCTCCGAGGGCCTCCTCTTCTCTTAGGTTGTGAATATGGAGTTTGAGTTCTGTGAACTCCTTCACGTACTCTCGGACCGTACCTCTTTGTTCGAGGCGATGGAGCTTGCTACGGGCTTCCTGCTGCGCGAACTCGGGGAAGAAGTAGTCCCGGAACTCCCTTACGAAGTCATCCCATGTGTCCACGGGATTGGCACCGCGCCTAGTCTCATCATACCTATTGCGCCACCAAAGCATTACCGTATCAGTAAGGAACATGGAAGTGGTTCGTACCTTGATCGACTCATCGTGTATGTTGACGGCGCCAAAGTATTGCTCCATGCTCCAGACGAAGTTGTCCACCTCATTGGTAGATCATTCGCCTTTGAATTCCTTCGGCTTTGGAACTTCAATTTTGGACACCGCTTGGGTAGGTGCCGCACCATTGGTGATGCTAAGCTTGCATAGGGCGAGCTCGGTCTTGAGCTCTTGGATCTCCGCCTTCATGGCTTCGACCTTGTCCCTACATGGGCTCACCTCCTCGATCACTTGGACGCGCTCCTTCAACACATCGATTGATGCTTCAAGGGCTTCGTCCTTGTCGTGCAACGGGGCTGTAGCTTCATTGAGGCCGGTCGTGAAGTCTTCACGGAGCGAAGTCTCAACCTCCATGACCTGGTCTCTCACATCGTCAAGACCTTCCATGAGTTTGAGCACGGCACTCCGAACCTTCCCGATCTTCTCATCGAACGCAGCTGCAGCATCCATCGAGGCATCTCTTTTCTTCGCTCAACTGCGAGGTTTCTTGACTTGCACGGCCTCTCCATCCATGACAGCATCCTGGCTCGACATTCTCTCGAACAGTTGGCGCTCTTCAATCTTTAGAAACGGATCTCTCCTTGGCTCTGATACCACTTGTCACGGGCTGATCGATTGGGATCGTGACCGCACGGCGACTCGGGCAACTTTGGATCACCCAAGCCAAGCCTTGCTTGATCAACGCTCGCACACTCGCTTGCACACCCGGATCGTAGAGAGAGAAAGCTTCTAGAGAGAGGGGCTCTGGAGAGAAATGAAACTTGTATTACTGAAAAGGATTGGATGGATACAAATGAGGGGGAGGGCACCCCTTCTTATACTTAAGGCCCTCTGATTACATCCGTTGATCTAGATCTTAGTCGGCGGACGAGATCGCACCGCCTCAACTACTGACACTAATGGCGGCTACTAACCACCGACATAAATGAAAGCTATCAACTACTGACATAAATAGAGACAGAGTCTAATTACGGTTTCGCCTGCACTTGGATACTTCGGGGAGAAGACTTGGCGAGAACTCGAGTGAAAGCAGGAGATCCTCCAAGGCTGCGTCACGGTCGTCCTCCGGGAACCTCTTGGGTTGGCCTTCTTTCAGCCCGTGACATATGCATCTTGGGTCGTTTGTTGAGAGCTCCGACTCGAGTTTGAGTCCCGTTTGAATGGGGAGCCTCTCATTCAGTGTCGCACGCCACCTGCTCGACGAAATGCCTCATCAAGATCTAGTATTGTGTCCTCGTTTTTTACTGAAATTGAGTCGTCCGCACATGTTGCGTTCTGTTGTTATGTTCCTATAATGTTCTCCAGCAAAGGATGATCGGAGTGAGTGGTGTTAGCATAGATGTTCGTAAATGGTGGAGACAAGATCCTGTTGCGTTAACCTTCTATTGTCCATTTTCCTTATGCTTGTGAAAGTGGTGGTCTTGGTTGACCGTGGTAGCTACCGGCGATACTCGGCGAAGTAGGCGCAGGCTGTGGTTTTGGTTTTGCCCGTGCATAGTCGAGTAATTTAGTTTGGTCGGTTCTGGGAATGGCTTGATGACCATGCGGGTGGGTTTTGAGTAATCTGGGAACGAAATCGTCAGTATAGGAATTGATGTTTGAGACAAAGAAATGGGCGTGGGGGAGAAGCTGCAGTTCAAGGGACAAAAATGAGTCCAAAGGATGGCCTGAAGGCTTATAGGCCTTTGATTTTGGTTTGGACTGAACTTGGTATTGGGCTTTAGGATTAACTTAGGATTTTCTTTGTGGGCTTGATTTAGTTTTAGAAAGTTTGGGCTTGTTAATTTAGCTTTGGGTCGAGCTTGATTTGTTGGAGTTGGGCTTAGTTAAATGCTGGAGGAGTTGGGCTTAATTCTATGAGATGAGCCCAATTCGTTTTTTTATTAT
Organism: Eucalyptus cloeziana; assembly: GCA_014182715.1. NCBI lineage: Eukaryota > Viridiplantae > Streptophyta > Magnoliopsida > Myrtales > Myrtaceae > Eucalyptus > Eucalyptus cloeziana. The sequence continues at coordinate 33,622,688 of CM024636.1, forward strand.
TAAAGCCTCCTAATGTGTAAAGCCCAATTCCTTCCTTGAGCCCAGATTCGTGTCACTTGCGGCAGCCCATTTCGGGAAGGCCCCAAGGCCTAGCCCGGGTTTCCTTTTCGAATTATAAAAAGATAAAAAAATATTTTTATAAAAAAATTAAAAATTTCCAATTTTTTCCATTTTTTTTTTCTAAAAATCATAAAAAAAAAAAAAAAAAAAGCTTTAAAAAATAGTTTTTGTGTAGCTTCTCTTAAATGTGTAAAAATCCTTGATAAAAATGTTCTCAAAATTGGATAAGTCGCTAGGGCTTCACCTTAAGATTTGAGTACTCTTAGAGACATGCTAAGGCATCGTTTGTTCATTTTTATTTTGACTATGACATGATTGCATACTTTTGATGTGTTAATTGTGGTTTCCCTTTGGCCTAGTTAGAAATGCTTTTAGATCTTATTTCTTAGTGTTAAATTCTCATTTTCCTTTTAATTTATTTAATGTTTTTTTAATGATTGTATACTCGCATAATCACCTCGTGTGTTATTGGATAGGTTTAAAGTGAATCCGGATTACCTGACAAATATCTTTTTAAAATGAATAATATTAGGCATCGAAAATGCACTAGTTGATTAATTAGTATAACCAAGTCTTTGATCCTAGATTCTTTGGTTACGTAAGAAGTAAGGTATACTCCAATGTCTCACTTGGTTCTAGTCGACTCTTATAGGCTAGTGGCAACTCCTCATTAGAAAATTCCTATAGCATCAATCTAAATACCCCAACGTCGCACAAGGTATGGGCTTAGGAGAGATTGCATCTAAAACGAGAGGTGTAGGTGTGCTTTTTAGGCAATATTCCTAAACTTATGTCATTTTTCCCTTCGAATGAAAAAGATAGGTCACAACAATTAGTACGATAGAAAAGGTACCAAATGTAGCTAGACTATAACTAGACTTTCACGAATACGTGAAATTATTCATTGATGGAAGATGCACCAAGCTTCAACCCCGAAATTAGGAATACTATCTTTAAAAGATACGATGAAAATCTCGAAAGCAGCGAGCGTTATCCTTATTGCCATATATGTGGGATCTAATAAGGGTGCGTTTGGATGGGCATTTAGAAAGCCCATTCAGCCCTCAAAGCCCCTTCAGCCAAAATATGGGTGTTTGGCAACCAATCTGAAGGAAGGAGCTTTCAAATGAAAGCTCGAGTCCTTGGAAATCTTTGAAAGCCCAATTTGGTAGGACCAACCTTGGGCTTTCGGCATTCCACCGAATGCTGAAAACATTTTTCTCTTCCTAAATTACCCTCATTAATTTTTTATATTTCCGTTATTGCCCTTGTATTTATTTATTTTTAATTAAAAGGAGCAGCCCCTTCGCCGGACCGGCAAAAGGGCGATAGCTGCCGGCGAGCTAGATCGGCGCCGACGGCCGTGGCCGAGGTCGCTCGAGGTCGGGCGACCCGGGCGAGGGTCGCGCGACCCGGCCGAGGGCCGCCGGAGGTCGCCCGACCTCGGGCGACCCTCGGCGAGGGTCGCTCGACCCGGGGGGCCACACGACCCGGGCGACCGCCGCTGGGTCTCGCGAGGGTCGCGCGATGGCGTCGGGTTGTGCGACCCTCGCGAGACCAGGCGGCGGTCGCCGGGTCGCGCGGCCCCGGGTCGAGCGACCCTAGTCGCCCGAGGTCGGGCGACCTCCGGCGGCCCTCGGCTGGGTCGCGCGACCCTCACCAAAGGTCGCCCGAGGTCGGGCGACCTCCGGCGGCCCTCGGGCCGGGTCGCGCGACCCTCACCAAAGGTCGCCCGACCTCGGGCGACCTCATCCGATGGCCGCCGGTGCAGATCCGGCTCACCAGGCGGCCGTGACCCTTCGTCGGTCCGGTGAAGGGTTTAGCTAAATTTTCAAAAAAAAAAAAGAAAAGAAAAGAAAAAAAATACACCCATCAAAGCCCCTTGCCAAAGTCTTCTTTACCAAACGCACATTCAACTTAAAGTCCATTTGCAAAAAATTTTTACCAAACACAATTGCATTTTCCCAAGTAGCTTTAGGCTTTCAAAGATTTGCGACTAAAAGCCCATTGCAAATCTTTGAACCAAACGCTAAGTAGAGGGTTGTGTCGGCATTCACAACCCATGAGCAAGAGATTCTCAAGAAAAACAAATTGCGCGTGAACTCATTCTTTAAACAGCAAGCTTGATCTAATCTCGTAATAGCATGACCTGAATAAAGAGACAGTAAGTGCATCTTTCGAGCAACTGAACAAAATGTATGATGTGTCATCATGCTGAAACATACAAGAGAGAAAACAAAAATTTATCTTCGAAAAAGTCGGGAAAAGTACAAAAAAAATCCTAAACCTAATGCATTAATACAAATTCAGTCCTAAACTTTTCAATTGAACATATTCAATTCTGAACCATTTCACATTAGTACCAATTTAGTTCATCCAGCCAATTTTGGCCAGCCAACGTTGACATGGACGTCGATTGTTGGCTTGACGCTAATGTGGCAATTTTTAATGATTTTTTTATTTTTATTTTATTTTTTCTGAATTTTTTATTTTTTCTTTTCTTTTATCACTTCTTCCTCCTTAGATTGTCCTTATGGCAACCGGTGAGCCATGCCCTAGCCTTGCTGCTAGCAAAGGTGGCCTCACTAGGCCTTGCCACAGGCGAAGGTGGCCATTAATAGGCCGGGGGCTTGCCGGCCACTGGGCAAAGGCCGCATTGGCCTCGCCGACCACGAGCAAGGCCGCCTTCACCCACAACAAGGCCAAGGCTAGGCTAGCCTTGCCCAGAGCCGGGTGAAGCTGCCTCGCTTGTGGCCTTAGGCAAGGTTGAGCGAGGGTTGCGACCCTCACCTGTGGCTAGCAAGGGCTTCACAGCCTTCGCCCAGGGGTTGGTGAGCCTCCAGCCTGGCAATGGCCGCCATGGCCTCACCAAACGCGGGCAAGGCCGCTTTCGCCCACGGCAAGGCCAAGGCGAGGCTGCCCTCACCTAGATGTTACGTGCAACCAGCCCCATGATTTTTCTTAGCCTCCGAGGACGGGTCTTTGATAGCAGGCATCTATTAGATGCACTCTTTTAAGGTTTAAGTTTAGCTCTTAAAGCTCCGTTTATGAAAAATATTTTTCTAAAAACGATCGTTTTTATCATTTAAAATAATTAGTTAAGGAAAAGTGTTGTCATAATCGAGAATACTTTATATTTAAACATTTTTGTAGACGATAAATATAATTTTTATCTATATTTGTAAGCGATGCAAGCGATCATTTTTATTAAAATATTTTCCAAGTTATTTATTTTTAGCGAAACAAATAGAACAGTAGAGTCTTTTAATAGCAGTTCTATGCTGCAACATTGTGAATGTGCTAACACCAATCTTGTGCCCTTGTATGCAAAAATTGCACATGTCCATTTTGTTTTGCTTTTATTTATGGCTGTAAAAACTTGGACTGTTATTTATTATAGCCTTTTTCATTGCAGCGTCCATGATATAGATTGTTATGCCGTCTGCTCTAGGCGATGTCGTCATTTCTCCGAGGAGGATTGGGAGTCATGTCACTGATTCCATTCTTGTAACTCTTCCTTTTTTTATTATTAGCGAAATACGTTCGGTAGTCCATGTACTTTTTATATATTCTTTTGAGTAATGGATATAATCTTATTTTATCAAAAAAAAACAAAAAAGTAGGTTCTATAATGCAGCCCTTCATTCGGAGTCCACGGAAGCCTCAAATCTTGTTCCGCTTCTGTTTTCATTGTGCTCTAATAATACGTGCAAAAAAAAAAATACTGAAATTGATTAGAATTGTTGCTACAAGGACCTGATTATATAATTTAAACAAATTCCAAGATTTAATTAGGTAAATTAACAGTGTAAGGATTAAATTGAAAAAAGTACGTAAGTTCGGTTTTAAATAATAGAATTTACCAAAAACAACTTACCATGAACTCTAGTATTTGTCAATAATGACTAGAAATTACCGACGGATTATACTTACGGCAATAGCTAGTGGTAAATTTATTTTTTAGTGAAGAAGGTTACGAACTCATTTAAGGCCTTATTTATTAATAGAAACTTTTTCTTATCAAGTGACCTGAATTTTAAATATTTTACTCAATAAATTAGAGTATTTGGTAAGTAGAATTTAAAATGGGCCCGGGGCCAGAAGCGCCCACCCAGATTCGGCCCGAACCATAAGGGCCGTCCGAAAAGTATCTTTGTGGGCCTGAGCAAGGGCCTCCATTTATTAGGTCTTGCCCGGTCCGTTTGGGACCGAGCCAAGCCCACCCAGCCCGAACACTTCTACATCATTCTTTATTGATGCATCTTCGTTGGCACCTCGCGGCGTTGCTGAGGTGAGGTTGTAACCCTCCCTCGCCATTACGTGCTCCGCCGTTCTAGTCGTGGCTCGCCGCCAGCTGCCAATCGAAGGTGGGCACGTGGAGATCGGAGTACCCAATGAGTCTAAGCATCCAAGTGTGTTCATGTTAAAATAAAAGAGAAAAAAGCGAGTCTAGGTCTTCTTAAATCCGGGACTTATGCTAATTAGTTGAGTAGATCAAATTTTCTCTTTTGCTTTTCCTCTTGTTTGGTTCGGTTTCTTTTTTGTTTTGGCAATTTCACTTTATTCTCATCTGAAAATTAATATTTTAGAAAGTTTATACCGTTGGCACAAAACAAGGAAGTACATGAGAGAGAGACAAGGAGAACACGCGTGTGAGGGGCTCTAGCAAAGGTGTTACTTTGCTACACGTTCGAAACGAAGACGTCTCGATCGTAATGTCTAACGAAATTTGAATGAGCAATTTTGGATTTAAATACGACATCATGCCATGCCGGAGCAATTATGTAATCAAAGCATTGAGTGTTTGGACTTCTTAAAGGACCCAATTGTTTCACTAAATCGTGATTATTCCTTTTCCTTCTATCATAGTAATCATTCGCTAACCTAAAAATTGAAGCTCAAGAGCTCAATTGGCCCAAAAAATAAAATAATAGCTTAGAGACTCATTTGAATGTTTTACCTCTATACCTCTTTTTATACGGTGGACTTTCTATCTTACTACAATATGTACTTATAGAGTCACTTTTTGTTTGTTAGAAAACTTGAGTTTAACCTCTTTTAGATTCAACGCTAAGCTTGGTGTGACCATGCTATGTTAGTTATGAAAGTCCCCTGCTTTAATTTAATTGGCTCTAACCATTCAATTGGTTGATGACATGTTGGCTCCGTTTGGCTAGGCTCGAGACCCAATGCTCGTACCTGGATCCCCAGCACCTAAGCTCAGGTCCATCGAAAGTGGATTGGGGTCCACAGAGATCGGGCCTGAGACCTTAGAGGCCAGGTGGACCATATTTTAATACTAAATGTACATTTTGGCCTCTGTTAATCAATAAATGCGAGTTGAGGGCCCATCACACGTTTTCATGTAAATGTGGTGCTACACTCAGATGTTTCTCAAGAATTAGAATTAACCAGCTAGGCAAATTCAGTGTCATGTTTCACTACACAAGAAGATGATGCACAATAAAACTTCTTAATTTTGACGATCACAAACACACTAATTCTCTCTCCTCTTTACACTTCGTTTCACTCCCTTTTAGTACTCTAAGAGAGAGAAAGAGAGAGCTTGTGCCAGAGCAAGCTAAAAAGCAAAATAGTTGTACATATGAAGATGACCCATAGAATCAACCTAATAATATGCATACTATAAAAAGTGTCACGGTACTAATAAATAACAAAATAAGAAGAAAGAATATATATGAGTGTTTTGGCAGCAAAACTCAATAAAATGTATCACTAAGTATGTTCTCCTTCACTTAGAAAATCTCAATCCATACTTTAGAAGATTTGCGCTCTTCATCATGAGTGCATTTCCAAATTTTTCATTCTCAATTAGATAATCAAAAACCGATACAAACATAACTCCATCATATCCATTCACTGTGCTTCTCGGGGCATCACTGCTCGTAAGGGTAAACCCTCAAATCAATATTACCAAAAGAGAATCGAGTCCAATGTACTTTCAATAAAATTAACTAATCAGAATGCACTTCACCAGGATATCACATAATATAGCATTAGCTCGTGAAAACTCTCTCGAAATGGAGGGTCGTGACAGAGTGGAACATGTCCCGATCGGGTTGCATGAACTCTCCCAGGAAGACCCGGTTTTATGCAGCAGCTGCTGTGTGGATGGTATGCGAGGCAGGGTCTTTTGGGACGAAAATATTGCGGTTTGTTTCGAGCTGTTGGCTGGAACATCATTCGGACAAAATAACTAAGTCAGAGTACATAAGAGACACATAATTGAAATGAGACTTCATGTCCGTGTAATGTAAAAATTACCAAAGCTACTTTAAACGAAGTGGCCAGACTTACCAGTACAGCACATCGGTGCCATGGCCCTGCCGCCCAACCCGGCTTAGAGCGTCTCCGATGTACACTGCACATTCACCTTAAAGCCATCTAAGCGTATGCATGCCTGCCACCAAGGCGCTATGTTGTGTGAGAGGTGGCTTAAGAGAAAATGATTTCCCTTTTTTTTTCAGTGTGGAAATCATGTTTCGATACTTTCAAGGTACTGAAAATCTTTTCCTTCACTGATCTGTTTTCCGTGCATCAAACGTGGAAAAATATAAACAACTTTTTCCTGATATTTATTTTCAGGAAACAAATGGAGTTATACTATACTAATCTTTTTAAGTGTAGCTTTCTTTTGTCATGATTTTCCTATAATTTTGTCACTTGGTGGAGACAACCATTTGTCTACTTATTTGATATTATTATGATGAAGCTTGATGTGAATTTTTCTTTCGAAAATAAATGATGGCATTTCTTTACTCGGTAATCATAATTAAGTGAGCATAAGAAAAGAAAAAAGTAGATGGAAAATTGCCAGTTGTTAGGAGGAGAAAGTGTCAATGTTAACGTCTCCACTACGGAGTACGGACCGCCATGCATTTATTTAATTAAACTAGACAAGATTAGACTGAACTATTGTGTAATGTGCTAGATGTGGATATGCATCTCTAGAGGTGAACGGGAAGAACTAATAAAAGTAGGTTAATTGGCTGAGAAGAGACAATAAAGAATGGGAAGGACAACAGATAAATGTAATTACAGCAAAGTACGCCTGAAATGGGAAAGAGTGCCACGTTCAAATAAACATACCCATCCACCTTGAAGATAGGCACGGGTTGGATTTCCGACACCATTTGCAATACATATCAAAGTCACAGGACACGCCTAACATTGAGCATGCGAACAACGCTGTTTGGCACATTAGCCAAACCTTGCAGCGAGTCAGAGTGACTTGCTCTCAAGTATCACAACTTATGTAGTTTTGATAGATCAGGTAACCTTTTTATAAAGCTCAAGTTATCAATTCTTAATACTTGTAGTGATTTAGATTGATTTGCGAACAAACTTGATAACTTGTGTAGTTTTGATTGTTTAGTTAACCTTTCTATGGAACTGCATTCATCAATAAAAATAATTCATAGACTCAATTGAACATTTTATTAAAGTTTGAGATCTATTGGTGCCTTTATCCCTCTTTTTATATCCTAGAATTTCTGAATTTCTATCCTAATACTATATTTAATTATTAGATAATTTGAGTTTAACCTCTTTTAGCTTTAACGCGGAATTTGTTATGACCATGCTACGTTAGTTTTATAAATCCTCTACTTTAGTTCAATCTTCTCTTACCTTTGAATCGATATACATCAATGATATTTTTTGTGTAGCTTTCTTTTGTTATTTTTCCTCTAATTTTATCATCTGATGGAGACAAAATTTTTATCTCCTCATTTAATACGACTATGGTGGAGCTTGACTTAATTTTTCTTTTAAAAAAACTGGAGGCATTTCTCCATTGTCAATCACAACTAAGTTAGCCTAAGAAAAGGAAAAAAAAAAATAAGAAGAAAAATCGCTATGTGTTCAGCGGAGAAAGTGTCAATGTCAACTTTTCATAAAGCCCAACGAGTATGCGCCACCACGCATTTGATCTAATTAAACAAATAAGATTAGGCAATGAAATGAAAAAAAAAAAAAAAAAAAAAAAAAGGGAACGAGTGAAAAATGGGGATGATAAGAATCTTTAGAGTGAACAGGAGGAACTGAAAAAAAGTTGGAAGGAAACAATGTAATAAAGAAATGGGAAGGGAAAAGACAATTGAAGAGACTAAAAGCGAGGTACGTATGAGTTGGGAACAAGTACCGCGTCACCTCCAAATAGCTCGCCTCCTTGTGCGTAGGGCCGGGTTTGACTTCTCACACAAAATGCAATATAGGGCAAAGTCACCAGACTCGCGTAACAGTGGGCATGCATGAATAAAGGGATGCCATCCATTCGGTACGGCACCTTGGAGTGATTCACAGTGAGACAGTACCAATGCACGCAGCCTTCCATGTTCTGATAGCTCGGGTGAACTTCCCATGGACCTCCAATCCCCAATTGATAAAAGAGAGTTTGGTAAATCAGGCAAACACTGCAGTGATCTACAGTCTTCTACCGACAAGCCCCTCAACTTATAGAGTTTCAATAGTTTAGGTAACCGTTCGATCGAGTTGCATGTCTTAATATATAATTCGTTCAGCGACTCCATTTCTTCCAAATCTAAAATCTTGATTAACTGAGGACACTCACAGATTATTAGCTCTTCGAGCCTCTCTAAACTTGATAGATCCAATATTACCAGTGATTTACAGTAATACACATCCAAATGATGAAGACTCTCTAGCTGTTCAATAGCGATCTCTCTTGAACTGCATTTACAGAGTGTTAACTTGGACAAATATCTCAATTCGGAAAGGAGTGGTTGTACCATCGGTGACTTGACACCCTTTAATACCAAACTATGAAGACCTAGAGGAAGCCTTGGGAGAGATTGAGGATCATCACAACATAACGAAAATGACAAAAGCTGAGGAGGCAATATGAGAGATTGAAGATCATCACCAGATATGTGTAGTTCTAAAAGCTTAGGAGGCCATGTCATGTCCATATTTGTACTACCATGGTATGCCAACATTTCAAGATTCTCCAACATCCCGATGGCCTTTGGTAGCTCTCTTAACTTACTCCATTTCATATCTAAGCGCTCAAGCATTTTAAGGTCTCCAATGGAATTGGGTAACTCTCTTATCATGCTACAAAACATAGATAAGCTCTTCAATCTTTTAAGATATCCAATTGAAGCAGGTAGTGCAGTAATCTTTGTATCGCGCAATTCTAATTGGAGTAATGACTCTAGTCCTCCAATGGAATTTGGTAGCTCCCTTATTTGAGTCCATCCTAGGCTCAAATGCTCCAAGGTTTTGAGATCTCCAATAGAATGAGGTAACTCTTTTATCTTGCTTGATTCCATGCTCAAGAACTTTAGTTTTTTAAGATATCCAATAGAAGTAGGCAATGCAGTAATCTTTGAACTCCTCAAGTTTAAGTGAAGCAATGATTCTAGTCCTCCAATGGAGGTTGGTAGCCCCCTTATTTTAGTGTATCCCAAGTGCATTTCCTCCAACATTTTGAGATCTCCAATAGAATTAGGTAACTCTCTAATTCTTGTGTCGTACAAATTCAATCTGAGGAGCAACCAATTTCCCAATGGAATTTGGAAGCCTTCTAAGCTGATAACAATGCTCTAAAGACAAGCATGTCAAGCCCGCCATCTCTCCAATAGATGGATGAAGCTCCCGCATACACAGCCCTTCTAGCTTTAGACTTGACAAGTTCTTTAGACGGCATATTGTAGAAGGCACTATGCCCAAGTCAAAATGGGGGCTTCTAGACAACTTTGATTGCTGAATTCTGGCTGCAATTATTTCCAATCGCTTTAGGCGCTCTAGCTTACTAATAGAACTACTGATTTGTGGCGACTTCGGACAATGTTCAGCAAAAACCAATATCTTCAACTTCAAGCACATTGAGAAGTCAGGAGTTGTCAAGAGATAGCATCTCATGAGATGTATAACTTGCAAGTCACAATTCGCCTGCGAAACAAATTACAATTAGAAAAGTAAGGCAAGGGAAATGACAACAAATGTATATATGTGATGCAAAACCATACCAAGCATGGGCCCCATCCATTCCAGTTCTCGGGAATTTTGCTGTCCGAAAGCTTGAGTACGACTAATTTCCATAAACATAGATTGACTGCCTGCAAGTGTGAAGGGCAGCGATGCCAAGAGAGCCATTTTAAATTCGAGAAAAGATTCTTAAAGTCTCCCACAAAGTTTCCCCTTTCTAATTCCAAGAACCTTAAGCTAGGCAGCCTTGAAAACTCTTCACTTGTAAAGTTGCGATCTTCGGAAAGTCTAGTTAGTTTGAGAGCTATGATGTTCTCTGTTCCCTGACAACATGAAAAGGCATAAGTGAGCTTTCCTACGGTGAAAAAAAGGAATGCATTCCGTGAGTAATATTGCATATACTTGTTCTATAAGTAAAGCATTATTGTTTGCTTCTACTTTTAGATGGTAAATGTACGCTATTAATATTTTCTAGATATAAATTTTCGTTACCATCTTCAGTCACTCAAAATTAATAAATTTAGTTTTTTACGATGTGCAAAGCAAAAGAACACATTCAAAAACATACTCTAATCGAGCCCATGTTCCCTTGATCAAGAAGACTGTAACTGTGAATGAAATTTACCTTTCTAGTCTTCACTACTTCCAATGCAATCTTGGGTTGCCAAAGTCTACTACATTTCCCAGGAACTTTGAGGTCTTCTCGTCGAACAATTTCTCTTCCAAGGTCTCAAAGCAAGTCGTGCATGAACAGTCTATCATGATCATCAATCTTTATCAAGGACATACCAATAAGGAAATCAATCTCAATTTTTGGGTAAAAGTCCAAAGCTTTCCACATATAATATGGATAGATTCTTTCTTCACCAACATAAAAACAAGCAATATCAAGAAAAATTTCTCTTTGTTCTTCACTTAGCATTTCAACACTAATCTTTAATATATCAAAGATATGTTGGTGGGGAGCTAACTGTAATTTCTTCAACGTTTCTTTCCATATTGATTTTCTTTTGCGATAAAGAGAACAACCAATAACTTCGAGAGCCAAAGGAAGCCCACCAGTCAGGTGAGTAATATTACAAGAAATATCATCATAGTCATGTGGAGGGGAATCCATTTTGAAAGCGTGATTGCTAAAAAGTTGAAGGGCGTGGTGATAATGCAACTCTGTCATTTGATAAACTATGTACTCTTCAATTGCCAGATTGTTGGTGTCCCTTGTTGTAATAATGATTCTACTCCCCAGACCAAACCAATCACCCTTTGTTGCAAGCATAGAGAGTTGGGCCCACTCATCTATATCATCAAGAACAATAAGCACTTTCTTGTGGCGAAATCTCCATTTAATGTGGTTAATACCTGCATCGGAGTCAAAAATCTCCACTGGTTTGGAGTTGAGAATTTCTGACAATAATTGCTTTTGTAATTGGGCAATTTTGCCATCCTTTATAGCCTCTCGAACACCCGAAAGGAAGCTGCACCCATTAAACCGACTAGAAATTTGGTTAAAGACGACTTTGGCAAGGGTCGTCTTACCGATGCCCCCCATGCCATGGATTACTAGATAGCGTACATCCGGAGAACCTTCATCTAATAGGTGCATGACATCTTCAACACGATCCTGAATTCCGACTAAATGATCGGGTAGAATTTTTTCTCTTTTATTTAGTTTGATCAAAACTTCAGTGACGATTGATCTAATGAGTTCACCGTGGCTGTCATATTTGATACAAAAGGGTTTAGTCAGATCTATCGCAGAAAGAATATTAACCTATCAAGGTTAGAAATATTAGAAGTTAAACACAAACCAGCTAAGGGAGAAGGGCGGAGACGGGGCGACTAGCCCCCTCCCAAATTTTTTTGTATATATACTCTATGGATAAGTAGGAAAAGGTCAATTGTAAGTAAATTGGCCGCCCCCCCCAAAACCCAAAAAAAAAAAAAAACTGGAAAAAGAAATATTAATTTTACAAAAGCTCTAACTCTTTTTACTAGGACAAAATATATCAATCAAAATCCATGTGAATATACTTAAAATGAGTTGCAATTATAAGTTTTTAAATATTAAACTTTACAAAAGATGCTCCCTCGTCCATAAATTGTAAAAATCGAAACCCGTGGACTTTCTTCCTTTAAATATGCAAAGGATTTGTTTATTCCCTTTTGATTGCTCAAATATGGTGAGTGCTCTGTTTTTCTAGTTTTGCATGGTTTAAAATAGTAATAGCTAGAACAATTGCTTTCTTATTTCAAATCCTACACAAATTGGATTCAGAAGTTCAGAAAAAATATTTCTAGTCTATCTAAAAGATGCAAATCAAATAATTAATTCAAAATTGATTTGTCATGTCTTTCTAGGGAAATTATCTAGTTTTGATAGGAATTGACTGTTTATTTGATTGAGTGGATGTGCAGTTAGTAGTAATTAAATATGTGTGAATTGAGTGATAATTTGATGAAAGAGAGAGCAATGGGTAGTTTTAACTTTTGATGCCAGGATGAGTATTATTAAAATCAATTAAATATCTAAATCAATGAAAAATTAAAAAATTAAAACCTTACCCTGTATCTTTGAGATCCCATCCTTTGATATGAGCGACCTCCATTAGAGCCTCCTTCCATTGCTGCACTAGATTGCTGCCGAACTTCTGCTCATGTTTTTGCAAAGCATCGTGGTATAGCCCGGTTTTGAGTTTGACATCGTCAGGATCCACGTCGAAGAAAATTGGTAGGATCATTGCGTTGTCATCTCTATTTCTTGAGCAGTCCAGCCTGAATGCAAGCTCGCGAAGACACCATGGACTAGACACGTAATTTTTAGAGAAGATGGGCATAAAGATTGTGGAGTTCTTAATCGCACGTTCTAGTTTGCCTTTGATCACTTCACCTTTTCTAATCTCTTCGTTGTCTCTGAAAACATGAATCCCAGCTCCATCCATGGAGTGATAGAGGCAATCGGTAAAATTCCGGCGAGTGTCAGGTCCTCTAAAATTCAAGAACACTTCAAATTCAGTTCCTTGTGACAGCTCGACATCATCTCTATTGGTCATGACTGCCGCTTCTCCGTGCGATGAGTCCCTCCTCTTCATCTTCAGGAGCTAAGGTATTATGAGGAGAGATGCGAGGGTAGTGTCTAATAATTGTGATTCCGGAGGATTTATGGACGAGCCAAATGAAGAAATCATAATCCTTTATTTGATGTTGTCTAGGCCAGATTCGTGGAAATTAGGGTAGTTGACTACCAGGTCTCATTTCCCTCTTTTCTTAAGAGAGAATTATAGTAATGGGTGGGGACATCGTCGTAAGCATAGATATATAATTCGAATTCAAAAGGAATAAGGAGTCTGCGTGATGGATATTCTTTGAAATTAACCTACAACAAGCTAGGGGATGAGCCTGGACCGACCTTGGACCAGCCCAACCCTGCCGGTCTTGGTCTGGTCCTAGAATTCCTAGACCAACACCGTGTGGGTTGGTCCTTGGTCCTGAGAGTTCCGGGTCGGTCCAACCCAAACCAACCTTGACTATATATATATATGATATATTACTTATAAATTTTTATATAGAGAAAACCTTAAAATAAATAGCATCAACAATATTAAATAACTATTTAGTGATGAGTTCAAGTAATTTTACATTGTTATTCAATAACTTAGATTCTAAATATCTTTTACAGCGTTAATAGTCATAATTTACGAATGAGGAAAATGTTTTCGTGAAGAGTTCTCGCGGTGTCCAAAAAGGTATAAACGTCTCCTTATGGCATAATTCTCTAGTATTTGTTTTCTTCTATCTTATTATTATTATTTTTGGTGGCAAGAGGAACCAGCTTGCACCGATAGTGCGCCGTAAACCCTTGGTGATGCTAGTAGGGAAACCACCACCCCGACGCCACGCTTAAATCGCCTAATGATCCGCCAGCCTCCCTACAACTTGCGTTGCAGGGGCTTCGAACTCCCGACCTCCCCGAGGAGGACGTTGTAGAGCCTACCCAGCGGAGCCACCTGAGCCAGTGGTTTGTTTTCTTCTATCTTATTTGTCCTCTTAGTATTCAATTTGTCAAAATCAAAAGAAACAACTTATTTGCTCACCACTTGACACTCGCCTCGCTACTTTGGGTCACTCGTGCTGCTCGCCGCTTGATGCTCGCTTGGCTTGTTGCTTCCCGCTCGACATTCGATACTTACTCCACTTGACTCTCACCGCTTGCCTTTCTTAACCGACCTTGCTCATCATTGAATCCACTGGGTTGATATGGTTCTCAATTACCCTTTTAAAGAATACAAAAAATAAAATAAAAAATTATTGGTTGGTCCTAGGTTGACCTTGAAACCGAACCGAACCCATTGGGTTAGTTCGATCCTCAATCACTTTTTTAAGGTGTACAAAAAATGAAATAAAAAATTATTGGTTGGTTCTGAGTTGACATTGAAACCAGACCGAACCCATTGGATCAGTTCGGTTTTTAATCGCTTTTTTAAGGAGTACAAAAAATGAAATAAAAAATTATGAAAATATAAGGGACCAATTAAATTGAAGAGACGGCACTTCCATTCGCATTTTGTTGTATTCAATGAGTAAGGACATCATCTGTCCATAATTAAATTACTATAGAGAAAGCATTCATTCATGGATTACATTCTATTTGATTAAGTAAATTATGTTCTATAGAGGCTACATTTCCAATATAAAAAAATTAGGGAAAAATATCAAATACTTCTTTTCAAAGTAAAAATTTATAAGATTAAAATTTCTTGTTGGACAAAGAGTTGAGCCAAACATTTTGTAACAGGCATGAGACTCTTATGGTAATGCCTAGAAACGGCAGAGAAAAAAAATTCTTTTCTTCCCCTCTTTTCGAAGTATTATCTTCTTTTTTTCCCCGCTTTGCGATGAGCCAAAGTGTTGTGGGAAGTCTCCCATTGCGCATTTTCTTGGAAGGACCGAGAAAATTTCCTACAATAGAAAATTAAATTGTATGCTAATCTAGTTAATAATATGAGTTTGATTGCACTTCAAAACAGAAAGTACATAACTTCGATTGATTCCAGTTTCCGTTCAAAAATATTAAACTAAGAACTTTCCCTCAGGTCACAACTGGACAAAGGTTATTGGATTTAGAAAGTTAACAATGCACCGATGCTCTACTCCACGCACCACATGCATGCGCGGCCAGTTGTCGCTCGAATCTTCACGAATCACTCTCCATTGAACGATTCATCAACTTTCAGAGATCTACTGTCCTCAGATCTTACGTTCCTTCAATCAATTTGTTCTATGAATAATAAATAACTCGTCTAATTTATTCGCACCGTGAATAATAAATAAGTCTTATTTGAGCTTGAAAGTTTTTGATTTGTTTCTAAATACGACTGAACTGTTGTTTTAAAGGTAACTTATAATGGATTTTCCAATCAATTTCATTTTTTGTTGAACACCAGAATTTCTTTCAAAGTGATTTTCTGCAAAATCAACTGTAAGAAAACAACTCATTTTTCTTGAAAACAATTATCTTAAAATTATTTTTCCATTGATCAAAAAGTATATCAATTGATTTCGCTTCACGTTCTAATTGGTCATATGAGTTTGATTGCCCTTCAAAATAGAAAATACCTAACTTCAATTGATTACACCTCAGGTGTTAATTTATTAATCTAAAATCTTTTGCACGCACTAGATAAATCCAATCGGACGTGTTGGGTGGGGTGTAGAAAGACACGCATTTGAGTGGGTTAATTAACAAAAAATTATATCAGAAAGGTGTCCCCATTTCATAAAACAGTAGTTTCATAAAAAGTTTAGAAGCTTCCAATTCTGCCGCTGTCTCGCGTTATCTTCCCCCATGTCACAACATGACAAAGGCTATCTCATTCAGACAGTTAGCAATGCACCGGATGCATGAACCCCGTCCCTAATTTCAAACTAAGAAAACAAATTGACAGAAGATGTACTCTAAAATAGTACCTACTTGTGGCAGGAAGGCAGGACCAACAGGACCCAGTCAATTGACAAAAACGAGGGATGTAACGACAAAACTTGTTCATATGTCCATATGAACAGATGATAGTGTTCTTTTCTTGAATTATCGGACGGCACTTTCCTTCACATTTTGTTCTATTCGATGAGTGAGGACTCCCTCCGTGCATATAAAATTGCCTCGTGGTTTACGAGAATGTAAGATTCCACGAAGGTTCGATATGTTTTTACTCATCTCTTCAAATTTAAGACGAAGAAAGCAATTCATTCATCTAAATTTGATTAAGTAAAATATGTTATATATAGTTAAAGTTCAAATAAGTTTTCAAAGGAAAAATACCACGCATTTCTATTTCAAGATAATAATTTCTAAGATGAAATTTTCTTGTTGGACAAAAAGTTCAACTCGAACACTCCGCGACAGATGAGGGATTCTTATGATAAGTGCTCTTGAAGTCTTAAAACTCATTACAAATGTGTAATTGAATCATAAAATCTTAAAAAGTGCAATCAAGTCTTAAAACTTGTAACGGATGAGCAATCAAGTCCCAAAATTTTCAAAAAGTGTAATCAAGTTCTAAAACATATCACGAAATTACAATCGAATCCTAAAACTTTCAAAAAGTAGATCAATTTGACAAATTTTATGATTTGTTTGCACTGTTTGAAAGTTTTAGAACTTAATTGTATTTTGAT
This sequence comes from Eucalyptus cloeziana, assembly GCA_014182715.1. NCBI lineage: Eukaryota > Viridiplantae > Streptophyta > Magnoliopsida > Myrtales > Myrtaceae > Eucalyptus > Eucalyptus cloeziana. The sequence continues at coordinate 33,639,392 of CM024636.1, forward strand.
GACAAGTTATGAGACTTAAATACACTTTTTGAAAGTTTTAAGACTAAATTGCACTTTCGTGATAAATTTTATAGCTTCCAATGCACTTATCCCGTCAAATTATTACGAGAAACTTCATTTCTCAACTCATTTTTTCAGAGATTTATTTGGACAAAGTCTCAGTTTTTTTTAACTTTTCATATGGTAAATATTTCTTAGAACATGTTGAAAGATGGACTTGTTGATTCGAAGCAAGGTTAGCCAATCAATCTGCAGTGGATTGGTTTCGCATTTGCCCTGCTTCTGACTTGCTTCTTGTTTGAAGAAGGTCTGGTAGACCTGTTGAATCAACTTTATGGAAAAAAATAGTGCAGTCCATTGTTCCAACCCCATGAAAATGCTCGGAAAGGAAACCCATGATTCTGCTCATACAGAGGAAAAAGTAACTACAGAACTAACATAACTCCCAGGCAATCACCAGCATCATTGCACAGAAACCGCCCCACAAGTTAAACCCACCGGCCCAAGGCGAAACTCTGACCTTCCAAATTGGATTAGAGAGGGAGAGTCTCCAGTTGACGACTCGCTCTGCAACTCATTTGTCTGCAACCTCATTTGCATCCTGCTGAACTTAGAGACATGTCATTTTGAGAAAGAATTTTTTGAAACACAACAGCTTATTTCTCCAATTAAGTGCTTGCAGACCAATCTGAACATAAAGTCCCATTCAGAGGTTTAGTGCTCGAAGCAAAGAAGTATTCATAAACTACCTTAACACAGGTTTCTCACTGAAGAACAATTCCTCAAGCAGTGAAGTGAAGATTCAAGCTTGTTTTCGTAGGTCTGACAAGATGAGGATGCCGATAGTGTTTCTCGCAAATTGTGCTTCATTTGTTACGTGCAACCAGCCCTGAGATTTTGATCACACTCTGAGGAGTGAGGACGGGTCTTAGGCTCCCATTGGGAAAGATATTTTCCTAAACGCGATCGCTTGTACCAATTAAAATAATTAGTAAATGAAAAATATCATCATTATTAATAATAATTTATGTTTAAAATTTTTCGTAGACAATAAAGATAATTTTCATTCATTTATATTTATAAACAATACAATAAATCGTTTTTTGGGAAAATATTTTCCAAATTACTTATTTTTCATGAAATAAATAGAACAATAGAGTTTCTTAAAAGCAGTTCTATGAAACATAATTGTGAATGTGCTAACACCAATCTTTTGGGCCTTTTCAGAGGAGTTCAACCTGAAAAAAAATCATATAATAACTCTAATCACCTGGGGTGGGAATGCGAAAATTCCCCAATGTCGCTTGTGCCCTAGAGTCTTATGCAAAAATTTCACATCTCCATTTTTGCTTTACTTTATTTATGGCTGTAAAACCTTGGGACTGTTATTTATTATAGCTTTTTTCATTGCAGCGTCCATGATATAGGTTGCTGTGCTGTCTCTAAAAGCTCTAGGCGATGTCGTTATTGCTCCAAGGAGGAAGGGGAGTCATGTCACTGACTCCATTCTCATAACTCTTCCTTTTTATTATTAGTGAAGTAGTTTTTATCGTCTATGTACTTCTCATATATCCTTTTGAGTAATGAAAACGATCTTGTTTTGACTATAAAAAAAAAAATAAAAAAAAAATGTAGGTCTTGTACAACCAACTTGATATGAAATGAATTTGAATTTGTCACTTATTTTAATAATTAATTGCATACCCACATTTGTCCATGATTTGATATCATTTGATAGAAATGTCAAAAAGAAGGATAAATTGATCTTTTTTTTCTCTGGTAAACTAAATTGATCGATTTTAGTATGCAAAAGAAAAGAGAGGGAAAGGCAACGATGCTCTCATGCCTCTTATTAGTATACCTTAGAAGACGCCATTAGTACAGAAGCCTCAACGATAAAAAATGTGAGAAATTATGAAAACTATCCTTATATGATATAACAATCGTCAAAGTAGAATACTATCCTTATTGTGATATATGTGGGATCTAACCCTGGCTAAAATTTTGTATTGCCATCTTGCATTGGAACCCATGAGCAAGAGATTCTCAAGAAACGCGCTGTGCGCAAACTCTCAAGCTCAATCTAATATTAATCAAGCACTCTCGTCATAGCATGATCCAAATTAAGAGATATTAAGTGCATCTTTTGAGCAATCATCATAGTGGCATGGATCAGTTGTCAATCTAATGACAAAAATTTGGTATTGCTGCTCTAACACGATATATAACGCATCATCATGCCAAAACATACTAGAGACAACACAAAAAATTGAATTTCCTAAAATATTTCACAGGAATATTTTCTTGTCTAATATGGATAACTCAACAAGCACAAAATCATTTCAATGATCGGTAACCTACTGTTGGTTTGATTCAAGAAGAGACGACCACCAGCGAGAGCGAACTGGATATCACCGGAGACCGATAGAAGCATCATCTCAAGCATAATCAGGCATCAACGTAATAGACTTGGAATCCTCATGCGCAAGTTGGTCAAATAAAATATAGTTGTGCTCTTTGTCGTACATGAGGCACATCATTATGATCGTCTTCATGAGTCGCCAATTCCATGAGGCTTCAATTAAGTATTGTTGATGACATGTAAATTTACATAAGAAAATAGGAAATAGGTATTTTTCGGCAACAACGAGATGATTGTCCCCAAGCAAATATGCAATAATGAGATCACTTTTGCTTTCATGACTTTTTGTTTCATGACTTCATTATATAAGCCCTTTTTCTTGAAGATGCGAAGTTCCAAAGTCAACTAATGCGACGTTCCAAAATCTAAGGGTGCGTTTGATAACATTTCTATTTAAAAATTGTTTCAGGGAACAGAAATAGAAAAAAAGTGTTTCTGTTCCGGGGAACAATTTTTGAACAAAAAAAGGAGTTTGGTAAACTTGTTCGGGAATAAAAAATGAACAGAAACAAGTTTGGTAAATTTGTATTTTTTTAATTTCTTTTAATTTTTTAATATTTTTATTTTTATTTTCTTTATTTTCTTTTTTTTTTTTTTTCTTTTTTTTTCTTCTTTTGGCCGGTTGCCGGCCTCGGCCATGGCCGACGACCGGCCGACGAGGGCCGGCGGCCTCGCCCGCCCACGGCGAGGTTCGCCGGCCCGGCGAGGCCGAGCCTCGCCGTGGTTGGGCGAGGCTCGGCCTCGCCTTGGTTGGGCGAGCTCGACCTAGAGGTGGCCCGGCGAGGTCGAGCATCGCCGGATCCGGGCGAGCTCGAGCTCGCCCAGCCTTGCCTCGAGCTGGGCGAGCTCGAGCTCGCCCAGCCAAGGCGAGGCCGAGCCTCGCCAGGGGCCGGCGACGCTCGGCCTCGCGAGGGCCGGCGACGCTCCGGCGAGGTCGCCGACCCTCGACGGCCGGTTGCCGGCCATGGCCGAGGCCGGCGACCGGCCAAAGAAAAAAGAAAAAAAAAAGAAGAAGAAAAGAGAAGAAAAAGAGAGAAGTGTTTCGATTTTTGTTCTAGAAACAAGAAACAATTTTTTTTTTTTTTTTTATTTCTGTTCCAGATGTGTTTCGGGAACAAAAAACAATTTTGGAACAAAAACGCACCCAAACGCGTTTTGTTCCTTTTTGTTCCTAGGAACAAAAAAACAGAAAAGTTGTTCAAAAACAAAAAAAAAAAAATGAAAACAAACAGGCCCTAACTTTCTCTTCAAATTTAATCATCACGCATACATATATCAAGAAGAGTAATATACTCTACTTGATTGGGTGACATTAAACTGCTTCATCTAAGGCTTAATGCAGACCTTGGCATCTCTCAAACGTAAAATACTTAGAGGATATTCCCTCCTTTGGGGAAGATAAAGATACAAGGAGAAATTGAAGGGTTGAGACGTGCGGGCACCAGCAAGTAAAAATAAAAAATGCAGATCTATCAACCCGCCAACGAAATATTCGTTGGATAGGTGGGGCGGCCTCTAGTGGTGTCGTAAGGCACCTACTTCTAGGTGAGGATCATTGGTTCATGGCTTCATTATAGAAGTCCTTTGCCTTAGAAGATGCAATGTTCCAAAGTCAACTTTCTCTCCAAATTTAAATCTCGGCATGCGTACATATAACAAGTAGAGTAATATACTTTAGTTGATTAGGTAACTGACGATTTTACTGGAATGGGAGTGATTATTTTCTTTTAACTTCTGTTCTTAGGATTTGAAATGTGAAATACATTAGTTAAAGCAAGCAACCATTATAATAGTAAGAGACTAAATCACGTCACACAGAGAGTTAATACAAATACTAGCCCTAATCAAAAAAAGAAGGAAAAGCAAAAATTTATCCCAAAAACATTGGTTGGGTTGAGCAACGGTGTGGTATGTAATGCATGCTGAACTAACTAGTAACGGAGCCAAGTCGAGTTAAATATAATTTACTACCCAGCTATTAGCCTATTACTCATTAAGAGCAAAGAAAAAAAAAATTGCGAGTAGTACAAAAGATAGGTTTGTGCGAAATGATTCTGCACTTGAATTTTTATGCTATTTTCAAAACTTGGGCTTGGCCTCTTTATTAGAATGCGTGCATCAATATAGAGCAAAAGGCACGCAATGCCCTAAGTAATTCTACACCAATTTTGTCCTTATTGAAATATCTACATCGTTTGACAATAGAGTTTATATACTCTTTATATACAGGTGGTCTCTCTCCACTTATTAGATTAAGATTTTGGGTTTGGTTTTCTAACTTGATATCAAAGTCAAGTGCTACCCTTTAACAGAATAATTATATATTAAATTGCACATTTATCTAACAGATTATATTTTTTGAACAGTTGGTTCAAGGGTTGTTTATCTACCTCCCAGTTATATATTTCCACAGTTAGTACTAGGTAAAAGACCACACTAAATATGAGATGGATTAATAGATATCAGGATAGGAGGTTCTTGTTTGCCTTCCCTTCAGAAAAATATTAAGTTGTGTAGAAAATCTTATAAATGTCAATCATTTTTTTTTTTTTTTTACGTGAGCAACGGAAGGAGAAAGTGTGTCCTAATGACACATTTGGTAACGATTCTGTTCTCGGAAACAATTTCTGATCAGAAATGATTCTTTTATATTCTATTCTCGGGAACAATTTCTAAGCATTTTAAGTCGTTTGGTAATTATTTAAAATTTCAATTCCCAGAATAGAATTGTATTTGGTACTGTGCTCAAAATTTCTACTCCAAATAATTTTCTTTTAATTTTTAAATAATTTTATTACTTTTTTCCTTTTTTCTTCTTTTCTTTTTTTCCTTTCTCTCTCCTAGTCTTCTTATTCAAGTGGCCGGTCGCCGGTCCGACGACCCGCTAGATGAGGGCCGGCGACCTCATTGAAGCGTCGCCGACCCTCGGCGTGGTCGACCCTCGTCGGCAGCTGGGCGAGGCTCGACCTTGGCCAGGCGAGCCTCGCTGGGGCTGGGTGAGGCCCGCCTCGCCGGTAGCTAGGCTTGCCTCTGGCTCGACCTCGCCCTAGCCTAGCAAGCTCGCTGGACTGGTTGTCGACAACTAGCGACGGTGGGCGGCAGACGGTGGATGGTGGCGGATGGCAACTGCAGACGGTAACCGCGGTGGTGGATGAAGAAGAAGAAAAGGGAAGAAGAAGAAGAAGAAGAAGAAGAAGAAGAAGAAGAAGAGAAAAAGGAAGAAGAGAAAATATGGGCTTGATTGAACAAGAATCAAATTTTTTTTTTTTTATTCTTGATTCTGTTCTAAATCTACTTCCGGGAACAAAAAAATAGAAATTTGTTCCCGGGAACAAAATTTTTACCAAATACGATTCTATTCCAAAATTACTCCCGAGAATAAAAGAATAGAATTTGGCACTATTTGGCCGATTAGCAAACAAGTCCTAAAAGACGAAATTTGACGAGAGACGATTAAATTGACCGAGTTATAACTATGAACGAGTCAAGGAATCCAGAAGCCACCAGACATGGAATTTATCCCCAAGAATCAAATAACACTCGAGACATGCGACGCTCAAGGCTACTACTCTGGAATCTTGGGTGGTTAAGTAGCCAAAATGGTGCCCCTGGCAACCGAGACTGAACTTAAGTTGAGACGGTACCGTGAAGGGGACCACACACTGAAAATGTAGCTCTGACAGTTCACACAATTTCGATGGTCACATTCATGGAGAAATTCAACTTCTGTATAGTACACCTTGAATAACATGTCATGTCAATCAGACTTTGAATTTAATCAAAGAACTTGTTTTGAGAAAATAAACGTTTGCTCTCTGTTCCTTATTCTATCTACTAATCCAACATACGATTCTATAGCCTGTAAATACCCATCAATACAGTTTCGACACTCATAGTGTCTACCATCTAGTATTCTTCGTCTATTTTGTTCAGTCGCTTGCAGGATAGCTAAAAAGAAACGTCTCTTGACATTTCAGCAATCCCATCTTCTTCTCCTGCTAAAGAAACAAGCCGCATCACTAAACGCAGATCAGCAAATTTTTATTCAGGCATATGGGGAGATTATTTTCTCAAATATGCTTCTGACTCCAACTTGATGATATCATATAAGTTGTTCTTTTTCTTGGATTATATTCAGAAAAATTTTTCCACCGTTATGTTTTCTGAAAACTAAGGGCATAGAACATAAATTCTTGAATGATTGGGCACCATCCCACGGCATTTGATAAAGAAAAAAGAAAAGAAGTTCCAGTTGATTTGAAACTCCATGCATGGCTTGGTCCTTACAAGATTCAAAATCTCTATGTGAACCTTGTGGCATGCACATAGTGATGGAGATGCTATTGCCTCTAATTGATATGATGAAGAAATTGTGGCGCTAAACATTGAGTTCCTGACATTGCCAACACTCCAAGAATGATATCTACTTTAGTCAATCCAAAACAAAAGAAATTTAGATGTCATTTCAAATTTTTCTGATTCTATATAAATTTTTTATTTTACAAATTTCATGTTTAAATCTTTGCATTGGCTGGTAACAAAAACCCACATATAGAACAACCCAATGAATTTCGCCTTTGGTTTTTATCATAAAATTCTCGAGCACTTGAGACTCTTGTTATTATTCCTCCAATTTAGGACGCTATGAAAGAGACTTCACCTCCGAAATGTTAAGAACGAAAGTGGAGAAGTAACAACAATTACTAGTTTGTAAGTAGCAAATCAGACATGCTAGTACTGAGAATTGCCTTTTCTATTGAGAAAGATTTCTTTCTATGTGAATAAATACACATAGTTGATGATTAACAAACATGTACTTGCAATTGCAAGTATTGGTTAATGGTTCGCAGAGGAAGAAGAGGGTTCAAGCATTTGATTTAGATAAAAAGTACATTGATCTTGACCACAAATCGATAGCTTGACAAAGAACGTTGAATAAACACAACCCTAACAAGCACGTAAATGTGCAATGTACGCATCATTATGCAGAAAGACCAAGATTGCCTTAACAATATAGAAAAAGTCACACACGATTTTATCAGTTGTCAGCCGAGGCATGCCAGGGAGAGAAATTCCAGCTCCACCAATCACAATGACACCATCCGAGATAGCCCGCTACCCAAGAGTGAAGTAAGCTGTGACCGACTCATAAGTTGAAACTAATACAATTGCTAAGACATTCATACAACTTCAATCGACTAAAAAAATAAATCACACATACTGAATATTACACCTACCAATGATTCACGCTTGCAGTTTTTACCGTGAAAATGGGTCGATAAGTTGATATCGAGTAAACAAACACTTTGATAGAATATTAAATGCCAAATAATGAATAATGAAAGTAACTCGGAGGAAATCATGCCGTTTTGACATGGAAGAAACTATGTATATAAGATGACTATTATGAAACCAATTGCAGTAAATGTCGTTCGCTTTACATTTGTCTCCAGCAACTTGAGAGCGAGAATTTAAATATTTTTTATTTGTTCTTATCTCTATAACATCCAAAGTACTTCATTTTTCCTCTCATCTCACCATGATTGGCCTTACCCATAAAGGTCGTGGTCATGCAGATCATTAGTCGAAGATAGTTTTAATGATCATGCCACCAATGCGGAGGTACCACGTCTTCTTAAGATTCATCCGTAAGAAAGTATGTACAATAACTTAGATCGTGATCAGGCTCCAAAGATTCATCTGCCGTCACTTACTTTTTTTTACAGACAGTCTCTTTTGCCAGTTTTTATTGTAAGATTATGAGTTTAGAGCGACATTTTATTTGATGTCACTTTAATCATTTATCCAAATTATTTTCTAAGATTTCAAAAGTTTGTGTAGACGCTTTCTAATTGTCTGGTGAACTGGTTACTGTTCAGATTGCAATTTTAGCGTTCCACGATGTTTAGGGTACCCCATATCAGCATTTGCACATAGGTTGTACTTTGCAGGAACATTAGCAATCTTAGTATCACTGGAATCCAGTAATACCGCAAGATGTGCGATTCAAGCTTTTCATCGATGACGAAAAAGCTAAATCTTAAGCATGCTTCATCTTACGCTACTCTATGATGTCCAGCTAGTGATATATTGGGTCAAGACTTCATGACACAAACTGACAGAAATTCAGAAGAAAATCCAAGTTTGAAATCGTCAATTACGCCGTCGACTGACTCTATATCAAAGGAGCTAAAAAGTATGCAAACCTTAAGAGGAGTTACTCATGGGGTTTCAAATATATCCCTTGCAGGTAAATGACCTTGTATAAAGTATCCTCAACGTTCCTTGCGTATATATTGATTATTTGATTAGAAACAAAAAATTAGTAAAGAAAATTAAGAGAACCGTAAGATCATAATCAAGGGAGTAAAAAGCAGATTGATAGCAAAGTTGTATGTTCTTTGCAGAGCACTTGAGAGGCATTACTTCACCTTCCTCCTTATTGAAACAAAAGTTGCATCTATCATGTCCCGCCTGATTCATTATCTAGTTCCACTGAAGTACACTAATTCCTAATCCGACCTTTTCTCTACAGCCACAAATCCCCCATTGCATATCATCTCAGTAAAAACAATTACCTTCCCCCTACATTGTCAACTAGGACGCCCTTGTCGCATTTAAGGTGATTTAATGGCCATGTCAGCAGTTTTTTTTTTAAAAAATATGAACATAATAGCATATAGTTCAAAGACTCGATTGACAAAACAACAAGTTAGAGAGCCAATGAACATTTTGCAAAAATTCGGGATCTCTTTATATCTTTAACTCTCTTCTTATTCCATCGACTTTCCATTTCAATACAATAACTAATTATAAAGTCACTTTTTTGTTAGATAATTTGCATTTAACCTCTTTTAGCTTAAACACCGAGTTTGTTATGACCATGCCATATAGAGAAAACAACACATTCTTATTTTGCATGGATATATATGTAAGACATTCCTTCCTATTCATGTAGTTGATGAATCATCAAGCAAACAAACATTGCCTCCTAATATTCATAAAAATACATGCCCAAAAAATTTTCTTAGTTTCAAAAGTGAAAGCATTGGTGGGATGCAACCACCAAGGACTCTCAAACGTAATCCTTCATCTTTGCCCAAAATGCTAAATGTCATAGCAGCATTTCCTTTTGCCCAAGGGGTTCCACTCCTAAGAATTGATATGAACAATGGCATTGCTTGGGAATGAGAATAAATAAGCATCCTTACATCCTTTCTTGCTTTGGCGACACTGAGTAGACCAGCTGTAATGAGTTCTTTTTCATGTGCTGAAGACCCAATCGAGCAACTATGGCCATTGTGCTTTCTCTATCGTCCAGTCCAGCTGCTCCATTCGACTCCCTAGGACATAACACATAATTGTAGCTTACTGTATGACAGCATGCTACAAGAAAAGTTATTCGAAACATAAGCTCACTACAGCCCTCGCCAACACCCACTCTCTTTTTCCCCCCTCCCCTCTCTTTCCAGAAGTGTAACATGAATTGAATTCTAGTAGGTTCTCCCAATAAGACTGGCAATAAGCATGGATCCATCAAGAGTTGCTTCTCTTTCGCATAATACTCTAATTAAAACCACATTGGCAAAATTTGGAGAAGAGATACTCACGGCAGCTGAGAAGTCAATGTGACAGTGTACTTTCTTGGTTCGGTAGAAGCAGACTTTAACATCTGCGCCAATTCTCTGGTTCAGCTTTTGCCCTTTAACTCCTGTAGATAAAGGAAAACAATTCCACCTGATCGACTGGTAGAAGCAGACTTTAACATCTGCGCCAATTCTCTGGTTCAGCTTTTGCCCTTTAACTCCTGTAGATAAAGGAAAACAATTCCACCTGATCGACTGGTTCCTCTTCTCCATTCCAGTTGGAGATGCAAAGTGCTGGATAAGACCTCGAAACTGCAGGAAACAAGTTCCAATCAAGTTTTCAAAAAATTTGACAGTTTGAGTCAAACAAAAGAATGGTGATTCAGCATCCATGTCCACATGTTCTTAAGGAACAAGAGCATCTGGAGTTTGAGAGACTGCTATAAAAATACATGACCATGATCACAACTGTACTTGAAACTGAGAAAATTGTTTCACAAACTTTTCTAGAGTGGCACATAATAAACAAGTCTGAACAACATCCATAAAGATATGCACAACTTTAACAATTGCTTATGATTAAAAGATCCAGCAAACATCTACAAGCACCGGCAGTGAAAAACCAATCAAGCCTACAGATTTCGTTACTCCCAAAAGGCTCAAGCAACCTCAAAACTTACCCGAAAAATCAACACAGTCAGAGACCCAACACCTGCATCATATATAAGCTCAAAGACTGACGATTAAAATTGTGGCATCAACAGAGAACCCAGCTATCTTCACTCCACAAGCAGCAAAAAGCAACCACACTAAACCAGACGAAAAATATGAATAATTAAGAAAGGAAAACGAAGAAAACCCAGAGAAGTGAGAGACGGCATTCTAGACAGAGAAGCGAGCTCCCTTTTACCTTGTCTCTGCCTATTTGCTAATTCAGAGAAGTCTACTTATCTGAATGTCTATTTTCTTGGCCCCAACGCCAAAACTATATGTATCATGTTTCAAAACTTCCCTCGATTTTGTCACAATTCACTTGACACGGACATAAGCAACTCAAACCCAAATCTCGAAACCTCACGAAAGAAACCCAGAACGCCATAGTCTCTTGCCCAGTAAGTAATAAGCACAAATACTCGTGCTCGGACACAGATTTTTCGAGGCGAGGTTGAAGAAAGAAGAGCAGCTCTTACTCCTACTCTGTATTGCACGAAATCGCGTGATACAGCGACCTTCATGAGAGATTTGGCGAAAGGATGCACTGACTTGATTCTGTTTAAGTCCCGGGAACGATGTAAGCAATCCATACCACGATAATCAACAAACACAGTTAGAGATGAGGGGAGTAGAAACCAACCTGTTTCTGGAATTTGACTGAAGGCGAGAACGACTACGGATGCCATCTCTGCTCTGCTATCTAGAAGGAAGCGCGAGGTGGCAGCAGCCGAGGAGGAGCTCTGGAGACGAAGAAGCAGACGAGGATGAGACGAAGAAGCCCTAGCGCGCGAAAGAGGGAGAAGCTCCCGAGAAGTGGGCGAGAGGAGGAAGGAGACGGGGACGAGGGGCGGGGAAAATGATTTCCGTTCCCCCAGTTCTAGAGGAGTATTTTCCATTGATCGGAAAACATATTAGAAATTGTGATTTTTTTTTCCCGTGAAATAAACAAAATTTAAATTAACTCGAAAATTTGACAGGTGCCATGACGAAAGTATCAATGTCAACTTTTCATAAAGCACTATGCACTGCCCTGCATTTATTAAATTATACTGGATAAGATTAGAGACTTAAAAAATGAAGAAAATAAGGCGAATTACCGCACATGGGTGGCCTACTTGAAGATCGGAGTGCGTTGGATTCTGCACAACTCCAGCAAAATTCCAAAAAGTCACATGACTCACGTAACTTTGGGCATCCATGAACATTAAGACGACATGTGTTTGGTTTTTTTTTTTGGTCTAAATAGATATCACCATCCATTCTTACTTTAAAGGAGTCTTACAAGACAAATAAGGACTAATGTCCGAACATAGAATATTCCATAAAGGCAAAGGAGAAGTATTCCACCAATTTAGAGGAAGCTTGTATGCTCGATGGGTTCGTGCTATCCAATCCGCTGCATAATTCTCTTCTCGGGCGCAACAGTTTACCTTAACATTAGGGCTTTGGTCCAATTCACGTCTGCACCGGAGGATAGTTTCCTTTAGATTCCATTGGATTTCGGCCCGGCCCAGAACCTGTTCAACGGCGGGGAGCAGTCATTTTCGCAAATCCGGCGAAGTGGTTGACTCCGAACCCTCCCACGTGCATCTTCCGAAGTTCTTTAATATAACGAGCCCGTGTAAAATCGCTTCAACTCCGGCTTCTTGCGATGAAGAAACCCTAGACGTACAAGCGAAGCCTTCGAGCACCTGCCCTGACGAATCACGCATGATACCAGCAACAGAGCAAAGAAATTCACCCGGAATCCAAGAAGCATCAAGGTTCAACTTCAGATCTTGTCGATCTGGCGGTTTCCATCTAGCAGGTATGTTTCGATTAGGGTTTATCCGTTTCTAGGTCGACTGTCCTCGGGTGAAATGGAAGTGCTGATCTTGTACAATACTCAGGAGATCTGCAGAGTTTGGGGCTTTTGCTCGAAAAATCCATCCATTTCTTGCCTTCCAGATGTTCTAGAGAACCAGGCTAGTGTATTCTCGTTCAGGTAGGTCCATGTTCGCTCGGAAAGCTTCCATAAGCCTCTAGTCCGTCCTTCTGATTGTGCTTGTGGGACTAAGACCATGGAATGTTGGGATTTCCCATATGCCTTTTGTCCATTTACAGAAAAAGAACAGATGCTCTGTTGTTTCTACCTTTGTGTGACAAACTTGGCATAATGGGTCATGAACGATTTTTCGTTTGTATAGGTTGTCTCTCGTGGGAAGAGCGTTTTGACAGAGAGCCCAAAGGAAAGTTCTGATTTTTGGTGGCAAAGCGAGGCTCCAGATCGTGGTCCATAAGGTACGGGGTGGTTTGAAAGAAGAGGAGGCCCTATTGTGGTTGTTGCTTGCGGTTTCGAATACGCCCTGTTGTATCCACTCTTTACAAAAGTATATTTCCTCGTATTATTACCTGTCCGCAGACTAGGTAATCGATTGCGGTTGCGGGCTCGGTGGGATAGCTAAAATTTCATTTACGATACTTGAATTATAGATCTGTTGAAGCTTCACGTACATTCCATTCTCGAGTCTCTGCATGTATTAGCTCAGATACCATCAGAGGTTCTGTTGGGTTTTGTTGTCCTCCAATGACCCCTTGCATTAACCACTTATCTTCTCGAATGCGAATAGATTGACCATCCCCAACTGACCATTTGATGTTTTCTTTGATTGTGTCTCGGCCAAATAACAAACTCCGCCATCCCCATGAGGGATGTCGGCCCGTGCTTGCTGTCCAGAGATCCCCGTTGGGAAAGTAAATTCCTTTCATAACTCTACTCCACAGGGCAGAGGGAGAATTTGATAGCCTCCATACCTGCTTACCCAGCATGGCATAATTAAAGGTAATCAAATCTTTGAAACCCATTCCTCCTTCGTCCTTTCGGTTTTCGCACCCCCCCAATTTTTCCAATGAATGCCCCTTTTATGGTCACCCTTTTGCCACCAAAATGATGCAATTTGTTGTTCTATGGCTCTGCAGATAGAGACTGGCAGCTTGAATATGGACATCGCATGCATAGGGATGGACTGAACAACACTTTTGATCAACACCTCCTTCCCGGCCTTAGTAAGTAGTTTCTCTTTCCACCCTTCTAGCTTTGTATTGACCTTGGCTAATATCCATGCAAACAATTCTTTCTTAGATTGACCCCAGTCTGTGGGGATGCCCAAATACTTCCCTGTTTTTTCAAACATAGGGACCCTTAATTTTGTGGCCATATTTCTCTTCAAAGGTAAGGGACAATTTGCACTAAAATACACCCCTGATTTGTTTAAGTTGATTGCTTGTCCCAAAGCATAGCAATACTGTTTAAGTATCAATGCCAGGTTCTGACATTCCATTAAAGTACTGTCCAGAAAAAAATATAGCATCATCCGCAAACAGCAGATGTGAGAGTTTAGGACAAGACCTGTTTATCTATATGCCCTTGATGCTGCCATCTGTGATAGCTTTGTTCATCAGCCATGTTAGAACATTTGAAATCGGTATAAATAGATAAGGCGATGGGGATCGCCTTGTCGAATGCCTCGCGAAGGGTGGAAGAAAGGGGTAGGTTCTCCATTTAGCTTCACACTGAAGGACACTGTAGATACACATTGCATTATGAGTGTTACCCATTTTTCACAAAACCCCATGTGTAGCATGCAATCCCGCAAAAAATCCTATTCGATTCTGTCATATGCTTTCTGCATATCTAATTTAAGTATGGCCTGATGTTTTTTCCTCTTTTTTGTGATGCGCAGCTGGTGCAATACTTCCTGCACAATGAAGATATTGTCTTGTATCTGTCTGCCTTGAACAAATGCACATTGCTCCGGTTCAATAATAGATGGCAGCCACTTCTTCAGTCTGTTTGCTAGAAGTTTTGAAATTACTTTATAACTGAAATTGCATAGACTAATAGGTCTATATTGGCTAATGTTCTCAGGGTTTTTCACTTTAGGGATTAAGGATAGATGTGTCTGGTTGAGTAGGGGATCAAGAATACCTGTCTGGAAAAAATTCTGGACTAACTGCAACAGGTCAGCTTCAATAGTATCCCATGATTGTTGATAAAATGTGCCACTAAAGCCATCTGGGCCAGGTGCTTTGAGTGCTCCCATCTGAAAAACAGCCTCCTTAATTTCCTCCATCAAAGGTACAGCCACCAGATCTTCATTAATGTGCTGTGTTATAGGTGATGGACATTGGATGAGAACAGGATGGTACTGCCTTGGGCCCTCTGATTTATATAACTGTTTGTAAAAGGATAAAATATGGTTGCGGATCATTATAGGATCTCGATACCAGTTGTTATCTTCAAATTGTAGCATAGTGATTCTATTTCTCTGCCTCCTCTGTATAGTTGATGCATGAAAAAAGCTGGTATTCTTGTCACCCCATTGCAGCCACTTAATGCGTGACCTTATACCCCAGAATTGTTCCTCCTGCCGTCGCAATTTCTCTATCTGATCGATGATGCTCTGTTTTTGCTTTCTGCTGGTGTGCTGGTCAGGCCGATTAGTAAGCTCTGTTAGGGCCATATTTAGCTCTTTTATCTACGGCCTTGCATTGGCAAACTTCTCTTTGCTCCATCGTGCCAACGCTTTAGATGTCTCCTGTAATTTTTCTGAAAAAGTGCGTGGCTGGATAGTTTTAGTTTTCCATGTTTGTTGGATAACTTCGTAATACTCCTCATTCTCCGTCCAGAAAACCTCCAGCTTGAAAGATCTTTTTGTCTTCTTCTTCCCAGGGTAGAATCGAAGAACCAGAGGGCTATGGTCTGAGCCAATAGCTGGGAGGGCTTGGACTTCAGCTTCAGGGAAGGTAATTCGCCACTCCAAGGTGCATAATACTCAATCTAGTCGTTTCTTAACGAGATCCTCCCCCTCTCTATTGTTTGCCCATGTGTATGCACACCCGACATGTGTTTGGTAAACCAAGCAAATCTTGTAGTGATTCACAACGACATAAGTACAGACTCTCCAATTTAGCTAGCTTTGATAGATTGGGTAACCTTTCTACGAGGCCACAATCCATAATGAATAAGTGCCCCAGTGAATTTGGTAAATCAGGCAAACCTTGCAGTGATTTACAATTTTTTACGGACAAAACCCACAACTTATATAATTTTGATAGATTCAGTAACCGTTCTATGGAGTCGCAACCCTGGATATAAAATTCCTTAAGAGATTCCATTTCTCCCAAATTTTGAATTTCAATTATCTGTGAGCAATTAGAGATACGTAGCTTCTCAAGCTTCCCTAAGCTTGATAAACTCGATAGCCTTACCAGCGATTCACATGAATACACATGTAAATATTGGAGATTCTCTAGTTGTTGAAACTCGATCTCTCTCAATCCCCAATTACGGAGTATTAGCTCGGGCAAACCTTTCAATTCGGAGAGGAGAGGCTGTTCCATCGGTGACTGGAAATGGTCTAATTGTAAACAATGAAGACTTAAAGGAAGCCTTGGGAGAGATTGAGGATCTTCACAAACTATGCATAGGTTCGAAAGCTTAGGAGGCCATGTGACATCTATGCTTCTATAGCCATGGTATACGAAAGTTTCAAGATTCTCCAACATCTCTATGACCTTTGGTAGCTCTCTTATTTGACTTCCATACACACGTAAGCGCTCTAGCCTTTTAAGACATCCAAAAGAAGCTGGCAATTTTGCAATCTTTGTATACTGCAAGTCCAAGTGGAACAATGATTCTAGTCCTCCAATGGAATTCGGTAGCTCCCTTATTTGAGTGCCCTGCAGGTTCATATTCTCCAAACTTTTGAGGTCTCCAATAGAATCGGGTAACTCTCTTATCATACTATCAATCATAAGTAAGTGCCGTAGACTTTTAAGATATCCAATGGAAGCAGGCAATTTTGTAATCTTAGTACTCTGCAAGTCTAAGTCAAGCAATGATTCTAGTCCTCCAATTGAGTTTGGTAGCTCCCTTATCTGAGTGCATCCCAGGTTCATTTTTTCCAACTTTTTGAGATCTGCAATAGAATCAGGTAACTCTTTGATTCTTGTGTTGAACAAATTCAATTCGAGCAAAAATCTCAATTTCCCGATGGAGTTTGGAAGCTTTCTAAGCTGATCACAGTGCATTAAAGACAAGCATGTCAGGCCTGCCATCTCTTTAATAGATGGATGAAGTTCTTGTATACACTGTCCCTCTAGCTTTAGATGTGTGAGGCACTTTAGACGGCATATTGTAGAAGGCACTGTGCACATGTCAAAATGGGGGCTTCTAAAGAACTTTGATGACTGAACTCCAACTCTAATTATTTCCAAGCGCTTTAGGTGCTCTAACTTATCAATGGAGCTACTGATTTGTGTCGACTCTAGACAAAGTTCAGCAAAAATCAGTATCCTCAACTTCGAGCACATGGAGAAGTCAGGAGTCGTCGAGAGATAGCATCTCATGAGATGTATAACTTTTAAGTCACAATTCGCCTATGAAACAAATTAGAATTAGAAAAGTAGGGAAGACAAATAACAAATGTATTTATGTGATATGAAACCATACCAAGCATGGGCCCCATCCATTCTAATTATCTGGAATTTTGCTGTTCGAAAGCTTAAGCACGACTAAGTTTGATAAACATAGATTGATCGCCTGCAAGTCTGAAGGGCAACGATGCCAAGAGAGCCATTTTAAACTTGAGAAAAGATTTTTAAAGTCTCCTGTCAGGTTCCCTCCCTCTAATTCCAACAACCTTAAGCTAGGTAGCCTTGAAAACTCTTCGTTTGTAAAGTCGTGCTCTTTTGGAAGTCCAATTAATTTGAGTGCTGCGATATTCTCTGTTCCCTGACAGAATGAATAGACATGAGTGAACTTTCTACGATGAAGAAAAAGAGCGCATTGTGTTTGTAAATATTGCATAGACTTATTCTCTAAATAATTCATTTTGTTTGCTTCTACTTTCATATTCTAAAGGTAAGCGATTATATCTTTTGCTAGTTATAAACTACGATCTTACCTTCATTTCGCTCAAAATCAACAAATTTAGTTTTCCGCAATGTGCAACACAGACAAAAGAACACAGCTAAGAATATTCTCTGAACTTTGAGCTGATATTCCCTAATCTAGAAAATAGTAATTACGGATAAAATTTACCCTTCTAGTCTGCACTACTTCCAATGCAACCTTGGGACACCATATTCTACTTTGCTTCCCAGGAACTTTGTCTTCTTGTCTAACAATATCTCTTCCAAGGTCTCTAAGCAGGTCATGCATCAACAGTCTATCATTATCATCAACCTTTATCAAAGACTTACGGGTAAGGACAATGATATTACTTCTTGGATAAAACTCCAATGCTTTCCACATATAATGTGGATAGATTTTTTTTTCACCAATAAAGTAGCATGCAATATCACGAAAAATATCTTTTTGTGCATTGTCTAGCATCTCAAAGCTAATCTTTAATTTGTCATAGACTTTTGGATTTGGAACTACATTTAATTTCTTCAATATGTCTTTCCAAAGTCGTTTACTTTGGAGATAAAGGGAGGAACCAATAATCTCGAGAGCCAAAGGAAGTCCATCGGCTTTGAGAGCAATCTGGCGAGAAATATCATCATAGTCATGTGGAGGGAAATCCATTTTGAAAGCATGCTTACAAAAAAGTTAAAGAGAATGTAGATGGTGCAATTCTCTCATTTGATAAATTTCGAACTCTTGGAAATGCGTTTGGACATTATTTTCTTGGTTCTCCTCTCCAATTGGTAAAAGGTTGATGTCCCTCGTTGTAATAATAATTCTACTCCCTGGACCAAACCAATCAGGCTTTTCTGCAAGTTTGGAGAGTTGCTCCATTTCATCGAGGTCATCGAGAACAATGAGGACTTTCTTGTAGCAGAATCTCATGCTAATTTGGTAAATCCTTGCATCATAGTCATAAATCTCTGGCGGATTGGAGTTGAGAATTTCTGACAATAATTGTTTTTGCAATTGAACGACTTGGCTGCCCTTTGAAGTTTCTCGAACATTCGAAATAAAGCTGCACCCATGAAACTGACTATGAATTTGGTTAAAGACAATCTTGGCAAGAGTCGTCTTACCGATACCCCCCATTCCATGGATTACCAGATAACGTACATCAAGAGAACCTTCATCTATTAGGTGCAAGACATCTTCGACACGTTCCTTAAATCCGACTAAATGATCGGGCAGCTTTTTGTCTCTTTTATTCAGCTTGATCAAAACTTCAGCAACGATTAATTTAATGAGCTGGCCGTGACTGTCATATTTGATGAAAGGGTCTAGTGAGAAACATCCAAATAGAATATTTAACTATCGAGCTCAGGAATATTATGAATTAAACATAGACCAACCGTAGCGGAGGAAGCGGGGGCCACCCCCCCACCACCACCAAAAGTTTTTGTATTTATACTCTGTGAAAATATAGGAAAAAGAATCAATAATAAGTGAATTACCCTCCTCCCCCTCAAAAAAGTATAATAATTTATATTATATACAAAGAAATCTCACATATACCTGTCAATCGATACTCTCTTCTTCTTTTTTCAGAAAAATCAATCAAAATCCAGTCAATTGACCTAAAACGAATTGCAATTGTGTATGTTATACTATGGTTAAACATGTAAAAGACGCAATTTTTGTTTATTCATTTTTTATTGCTCATAGATGGTGTGTGCTCGGTTGACTAGTTTTGCATGGAGTAAAGCAGTAAAAGCTTGAACAATTGTTTTATAAAATCAAACCTACATAAGATTGATTTAGAAGTTAAGAAAAGGTATTTTTATTCAATCTAAAATATGCAAATTGAATAATGAATTCAGATTGGATTTGTCATGTCGTAATGGAGAATTCATCTAGTTTTGAAAGGAATTGATTTAATTGGGTGGAAAATTCATCTACTTTTGAAAGGAACCGATTTAATTGAGTAAATGTGTACTGAGTAGTTATAAAATCTGTGGGAATTGAGTGACTATTTGATGAAAAAGAGAACAATGGGAAGTGGTAACTGTTAAAGCAAGGATAGTAATATTTCGTATTATTTATAGTTATATCAATTAAATATCTAATGAAAAGAAGGAGAAAAAATAAAGTTCATGCCTTACCCGGTATCTTTGAGATCCCATCCTTTCATACGAGCGACCTGCTTCAGAGTATCCTTCCATCGCTGCACGACCCCACAACCGAACTTCTCTTCGTGCTTCTGTAGAGAGTCCTGGTATAGCTCAGATTTAAGCTTGACATCTCTCGGTTCCACGTCGAAAAAAATCGGCAGAATCATCGCTTTGCAATCCATCATGTATGCAAGCTCATGAAGACACCACGCACTAGACGCGTAGTTTCTAGAGAAGATGGGAATACAGATTGCGGAGCTCTTGATCGCACGCCGCAATTCGCCTCCGATCACTTCGTCCTTTCTAATCTCTTCATCATCTTTGAAAACACGAATACCAGCTCCGTCCACGGCGTGATAGAGGCAGTCTATAAAGTTCAAGCGAGTATCAGGCCCTCTGAAATTCAAAAACACCTCATATTCAGCTCTTAGTGATGACTCGGCATCACCTCTATTGGTTGACAACACCTCAAATTCAGCCCCCCGTGACAACTCGACATCACTGCTATCGGTCGACCCTGCTGGTGCATCTGAATATTTTCTCTTTGCCATCTCCTGAAGCTAAAGTATGGTGATCGGGTTGAATAATGAGGAGAGAGAGGTAAGAGAGAGAGGTAAAAAAGCAGTGTCTAAAAAAGCAGTGTCCTTTCCCCCTATGACACACAGCCCTCAAGCATTTCCGAAATCGACGACAACCTTCTCATGGATGCTCCAGTGTTGGTGGCGGCAGATATGGCCCACTGGGCTTCGGTGGCTGGCCCTCAACAGCCACCCCCCCACAAATGAAACTCCTATGTTGGAACTGTCAGGGTCTGGGCAATCCCCTGACAGTTCAGGCTCTTAAGGCCTTAGTGGCCAAGGAAAAGCCCGACTTGGTCTTCCTCATGGAGACTAAGAATTTTGATCCGGTTCTTACCCGCTTGCAACGCAGGTTAAGCTTTCCATTTGTTTTTGTTCGCAACCCAGTTGGTCTTAAAGGGGGTCTTGCACTTCTGTGGCAACCCAGTGTGTCGGTTGATATCCTTCATGCTTCTGACGATTACCTTGACCTTCTTTGCAAGGACTTGACTGCCGACAGAACTATGCATCTTACCTGTGTCCATGCCCCGTACTCATATCACGAGAGGCAGTCTCTTTGGCAAGAATTACGACTGATCAGTGTTGCCAATACATGGCCATGGGTATGCGCAGGGGACTTTAATGATATCATCTACCCATGGGAAAAAGTTGGTCAGCGACCGGTGGCTCCATTTCGCCTATCTTCCTTTCGCAGTTTCATCAGTGATTGTTCTCTCATGGAGGTGGAGAGTAAGGGTTGCAGATTTACCTGGTCCAATAATCGAGTGGGCGATGCACTAGTTAAAGAGCGACTTGATAGGGTCTTTTGTACGTCTACCTGGCGAGTTATGTATCCTGATGCTGACGTCTTGGCATTACCCGCGGTGGGATCTGATCATAGTCCCATTCTCCTTAGCACTGCTAATCGGCCTCGCAACAACACCCGGCCTTTTGTTTTTGAGGCCTTTTGGAATCAGGATCCTCAGTGTCAAGGGCTTATTAGTAGAACCTGGAATTCTAACTACACTGGTGACCTTAGCTTCGTCCTGAAACTTAAGGCCGTCACTCAGGCTTTACAGCAATGGAGTCGGGCCAAGTTCAAGCATGGCCACCGCAGGATCACCTTACTACATCAACAACTACAAGAATTAACGAACAATGCTTCTCCTACTTCCAATGAGGCCGAGATCGCCTCCACTCTCGGGAGGCGAAATTCGCGATTTGTGGCGTCGGGAAGAGCCGTTGCAGGCTATGCGATCTCGAATCCACTGGTTGACATGGGGGGACAAGAACACGAAGTTCTTCCACGCCTCTACCATCCAACGACGCCAAAGGAATCGCATCACCATGTTGCAGACTAGAGACCAAGAGTGGGAGCGCGACCCGCAGATCCTCAAGGAGATGACCCATGCTTTTTTCTCAAATTTATATACGACGGGGGGACCTCGCAACTATGGCCCAGTCCTAGCTCATTGCACCTCCCTTGTCACCCTAGGTATGAACTCCCACCTCATAGCTTCAGTCACTATGGAAGAAGTCCGTCAGGCTACGTTCCAACTAGGAATTTCTAAGGCACCTGGACCGGATGGCCTTGGTGGGTTTTTCTACCAGACACATTGGGATGTCATCAAGAACGACCTTCTTAAGTTAGTGGACGACTTTTTTACTTCTGGAGTATTACCCCTTAATCTGAATTGCACAAGCATCGTCTTGATCCCTAAAACCAATCATCCGGAACGTCTTGATCAGTACCGCCCGATTAGTCTGTGCAACTATGCATATAAAATCATTTCCAAGGTTCTTGCCAATAGATTGAAAGCGTGGCTACCGAGTCTTATTGCTCGAACGGGCGGCCTTTGTCGGTGGACGCGATTCGGATAATATCCTCATTGTCCAAGAGGTTACGCACCAATTTCGAGACACGAAAATGGAAGCGCCAAAGACAAGATGATATTCAAGGCGATATGCATAAGGCTTATGATCGAGTCGAATGGGATTTTCTGCAAGATTACATGATCGAGTGGGCTTTCACCATCGTTGGGTCCATTGGGTCATGCGGTGCGTTACCTCACCGTCACTCGGTGTGCGGTTTAACGGTGGCGGTTGCCTTCCATACGGCCCTCACGGGGACTTCGACAAGGTGATCCTCTCGTCCCCTTACCTCTTTGTGCTAATTGCAAATGCTCTCTCCAATCGATTACCCGGGCGATTCATGCGGCACTTTGAAAGGGATCCGCCTTACTAGGCTTTGTCCGGCTCTTTCCCATTTATTTTTCGCCGATGACTCTGTCTTTTTCTTGAGGCGACGATTGCGAGTGTCGAACTTATCAAATATCCTGAATCAATATTGTCTAGCTTCTGGCCAGGAGATCAATAGAAATAAATCAGGCTTGTATTGTAGCACTGCTTGTCCTTTCACTCTGCAGCAGAATTTGGCTCGAGAACTTAGAGTACCACTTCTTCACAGGTATGGCAAGTACTTAGGTATACCTTCTGACTGGGGTAGATCAAAAAAAGATATGTTTTCATGGATTTTGGCCAGGGTCAATACTAAGTTAGAAGGGTGGAAAGAACGGCTATTATCTAAAGGCGGTAAAGAGATCCTTATCAAGTCCGTGGTGCGAGGCCATTCCTCGTATGCCATGTCGGTTTTCAAGCTCCCTCATTCCCTTTGTAAGGCCATTGAGCATCGTATCGCTCATTTCTGGTGGAAGACAGATATTAGTAGGGGAGGCATTCATTGGCAAAACTGGCGTTCCTTACAATTCAGCAAACTTTGTGGCGGCTTGGGGTTCCGTGATTTGCTCGCCTCTAACATCGCTTTATTGGCTAAGTAGGCCTGGCGAATTCTCCACAACCCTCTCTCCCTATGTAGTCAAGTCCTTAAAGGTATCTACTTCCCTCACACGAATTTTCTGCAAGCGGTACCTGGATGACGACCTTCATGGGGTTGGCGAAGTCTTATTGTTGGACGTGATGCTTTATTACCGAATTTGTGCTGGTCAGTGGGAGATGGAACACACATACATACGAGGCGGGATCGATGGTTACCAATAGGACCTTTATCGGGGCCTCTCGCTCGTGACGAACCGGCAAGAGTCGCAGACCTCATCGACCCTCAACTCCACTCTTGGAATATCCCTCTCATCCGACAACACTATGATGAGGACATCGCTCGGCTCATTATCCGCACTCCTATCAGACCTGACTTTGCTGAAGATATCTTAATCTGGACAGCAACCAAAGACGGCAATCATTCGGTCAAGAGCCACTACCACTCTATCCTAACCACAGAACGCCGCCACACCGGCCACACTGCAGCAGCCACTTTTGATCTTGACAGGCAACTATGGACTAGAATCTGGACTTTGCAGACACAACCTAAACTCCGTATGTTTCTATGGTCTGTTTTTCATAACTCTATAGCGACTAAAGCTAATCTAGCCCGACGCCACATCATCGAGGATCCTACATGCTTATTGTGCGATCACCACACGCCGGAAACACTCGAACACCTGTTCTTTCATTGCCCGTGGACAACCAAGGTATGGCAACATCCTGATATTGGTCATCTACATATTACCCCCCAGTCCATGGAATGACTCAGTGGATCAGACAACATGCTAAGCGGAAGCGGGGCGTACCTGAGTTCGAGCTCATTGTGCACCTCCTCTGGAACATTTGGCGCGGTCGAAATAATTTCATTTTCCGTCATCAACAGCCAAGTTCCCACCTTGCCATCGTTGACGCGTTTGCTCACCGACATAGCTGGAGCGCGATTACTCGCGGTGACAAGCTGGGCCGATCCGATGCCTTGTCCGTCGGAGGCGTTTGGCAACCTCCTCCACAGGGGGTGTTGAAATGCAATATCGACGGGGCTTATAAGGAGGGTGACCCGATCGGTACAATGGCGTGTGTTAGTCGGGATCATAGGGGTCAACTTACGAGAGGTTTTCACCGATGCTTGTCCGCGACCGGCACTTCGGACGGAAATCCAGGCTCACCGGTGCTCTCCGCCATCTCTTGCAGCTCGGTCTTCAACATGCTCGGATCGTCATCGAATCGGACTGCTGGACTGTGGTGGACGTCTTGACTAATAACCGGCGGCCGCCATGGGAGGAGCGTCCACTCTTCGCGGAGGCCATCTCCTTGATTCGTTCATGCCCTAATCTGTTGCTTCGATCTTGCGGGAGAGAGACAAATCGGGCTGCCCGGCGCGAGGCCCATGGCCATGGCCGTACCGACCAAGCCCGTAATTGGAACCTTTTTCCCCCTGCTTCTCTTCTTGACCTAGTGTTTGCGAGATGCGGTACTAAGGGGATGTAAGATGTTATAATTTCTAATATAAGTTATCTTCGTCCCAAAAAAAAAAAAAAAAAAAAAGCAGTGTCCTAGGAGAGAGATAATACAAAATTCCAATTGATTTGACCTTCCAATTCATTAAACTAAGAACTTCCCCAGGTCACAACAGGACGGAGGCTACTTAACTCAGACGGCCAACAATGCACCGATGCTTGTGAACTTTCATAGATCCCTATCATCAGACGTTCCTTCGTTTTTCCCAACTATGATTTGTTCTATTAGTTCAATTTCAAATCTGATTTGGCAAATTCGTCTCATTTATTCGCACCGTGAAACTAGAAGACTTATTTGAGCTTGTAAGTTTGTGATTTGGCTCTAAATACGACTGAACTGTTGTTTTAAAGGTAATATGTAATGGATTCTCCAATTAATTTCATTTTTCATTAAACACCAGAATTTCTTTCAAGTGATTTTCCGCAAAATCAACTCATTTTTCCTGGAAACAAGTTTCTTGAAAATATTCTCCATTGATCAGCAAGTATATCAATTGATTTCACTTCACGTTCTAATTGGTAAATATGAGTTTGATTACCCTTCAAAATAGAAAATATCTAAATTCAATTAGTTCCACTTCACGCCTTAATTTATCAATCTAAAAAATTTTGCCCGCACTAGATAAATTCAATCAGATGTGTTGGGTCGGGTGTAGAAAGACGTGCATTTGAGTGGTTAATTAAAAAAATATATATGTATATATATATATATATATATATATGTGTATGTATATATGTATGTATGTATGTAACAGCTAAGTGTCCCCATTTCATAAAACGATAGTTTCATAAAAGTTCAAAAGCTTTTGCAATTCTGCCGCCGTCTTGCGTTATCTTCCCCCGTGTCACAACAGGGCAAAGGCTATCCGATTCAGACAGCTGACAATGCACTAAATGCATGAACCCCTTCCCTAATTTCAAACTGAGAAAACAAACGGAAGATGTACTCTAAAATAATACATACTTGTGGTGGGAAGGTACGGCCTACAGGACCCAGTCAATTGACAGAAACAAGGGATGTAACAACAAAACTTTTTCACATTGACACCTAAATTTTGATTTTTTTTAAAGTAATTTATCGCATGAAAAATTTAGGAATTATTCAATCCCTAAACAAAAATATCACTTGCATTATTCACATTTACATGGATCATCGTATATGACCTAGTCGCATGACTTCTCTATGATCCACCATGGACTGATGCATAAGATCACTCTTTGTCCCACAATGCCTCCACGGACAAGTGTGTATAGGATCATCTCCTATAGATCCCAATCAATAATTTACAAAGAAAGAAAGGCAATCACGATTGGCAAATCGAGAATATCCATTGGTTGAAAGGAAACAATGAAAATGGGGTGTCATTGAAGAGATCGATTGGGAGGGAATTTGGTCTTTCTTTCCCAAGATTCAGGAAGATCCAAAGCGATACTTTGTATGATTTCAACTATTGATTGGCATATGCACAAATTAAGCGGTTCTCTCCCACTGAAGAGCTGGGAATCCGAGTCATAATGAGGGAAAGGGGGAGAGCTAGATTTTTTTTTTTTTTTTTTTTTTTTGGTCGGGAAAAAGGAAACTTCATTTCATGAAACAACAACATTACAGCAGTTTATAGCTTCAAAGTTAACATGTCAAACAGAGCAGGATGGGGGGAATCGGCCCAGTTGGATGGGATGAGATCTTGACCATGGGCTTTTGCGGCCCAGTCGGCCACGGCATTCGTTTCCCTGCGGCAGTGTCTGAGAAGTAGAGTTGGGAAGAAACGCAGCAGCTCCGTAGCTTCAGCGAAGAGAGCCCTGTGCTCCCATGGAATGCGATCTGGCTCACGAATCGCAGCAACCATAGCCTGACAGTCCGATTCAAGGAGGAGGTTTTGGTGGTGCCTTCCTTTTCGATGAGATATTGCAGAGCAAAAATGAGGGCATGAAGTTCTGCTTGCAGGGGCGAAACAGAGGGGATTCGGCTGGCACTGCCATCAAGTAAAGTACCTGAGGAGTCACGACAAACACAAGCAACAGCAGCATCATTCGTCGCCGTAAGGAAGGATGCGTCGATATTGATCTTAATCACGCCTAGATCGGGAGGGCACCAGATGAGATCCGAAATGGGGTCGCAAAGAACGGGCTTCGATGCCGAGCGAGGACAAGTTGGAGTGCAATCCGCGCCTAAGACATTGGTAAGTGGACTGAGATGAGATCGTCTTCTGGTTTCCCTGGTGGCCAGGTAGTAAAGATTGTTGCTCTGAACTTTGTTGCAGCAAGGAGCGAGAACACCTATAATAGGAACGGGCATGTGCCAGAGCAGCAAGTACAATGTGATGCGGGCGTGGGTGGTGCCGTCTGAAGATGAATTCGTTCCGGGCCTTCCAGATGTGCCAAAGAACATATGTGATTTGCGCTGCAACTTGTAAGTCCTTTTCCTGCTCGAAAAAGTGCATTAGCCAAGCATCGAATCTGTGCATCTGGGTGTGCCGAACAGTGGATGGGAGTTGTGCGTGGTGCCAAACTTGCATCGTCCATGGACAGTGTAGGAACAAATGTTCTGTAGTTTCAGGGACAGGGCGGGTAGCTCTACAGAGCTGACAAATAGGATTTTCTATAATGTGGCGATGATAGAGGTTTGCACCCGTTGCAATAGCATTTTGGCATAAGGACCATAGGAAGATACGCAATTTAGGGGTAGCTGGTACCTGCCAAATGGTATTCCATAGCCTTTTTGGGGGTTGAAAGGAGGAGGATGGCCGATGAGAAACACCATTTGCTACGGATCTAAGCTGGTTATATCCATTTTTCACTGTATAAACTCCGTTCGATCGCCCTGTCCAAATCAGTCTATCTTGAGTATATTGCGGTCTGAGCTGGATCTTGAGTACTTCGGCAATTATGTGAGCTTCAAAACTCTTAGAAAGTAATGGGATATTCCATGTTTGTTGATCTGGACATATAAAGTCAGCAACCAATGTAGGCTCATCTCGAGGTGCCGGGCCGCCAATGATACCAGTTGACAGCCAGCGATCCTCTCTGACCCTAATGTGCTGCCCATTGCCCACCGACCACTGAAGATTAGGCGAAAGAGAATCCCGACCTAGCAACAGGCTTTGCCATCCCCAAGAGGGACGGGCTCCTCATTCCGCATGCCCAAAGTCCTTGAACGGGAAATACAGCCCTTTAAATATCCTACTCCAAAGAGAGGTAGGGTGCTGAAATAATCGCCAGGCCTGTTTGGCGAGAAGGGCTTTATTAAAAGCAATGAGATCCCTGAAACCTAGACCATCCATATCCTTACGACTCTTAAGAGATTCCCAAGTTCGCCAATGTATAGCTGACTTGTTGCCCTGTGATTGCCACCAAAATCGTGCCACCTTTTGTTCAATAGACTTACACAGCGATATAGGGATTTTAAAAATTGACATAGCGTACTGTGGAATGGCTTGAACAACTGCTTTAATTAAGACTTCCTTACCGCCCTTGGAGAATAGCTTTTCTTTCCAACCATCTAATTTCGAGTGAACTTTGGCCAACAACCAAGAAAACATTTCCTTTTTTGACTTCCCCCAATCATATGGGATGCCAAGATATTTGCCCGTTTTGTTCAGCACTGGAAAATGTAGTTCGCTGGCAAGAGATTCCTGTATGTTAGAAGGACAAGCATAGCTAAAATAGATGCCAGATTTGTTTCGATTCACCTCTTGTCCCGTTGCCCAGCAGTATTGATTGAGTATATTTGCTATGTTCTGACATTCTAGCCGTGTTGCTTCAATAAAAAAGATAGCATCATCAGCAAAAAATAAATGTGAGAGGGTAGGGCACCTGTTGTTGAGCTTAACACCTTTAATGTTGCCCATGCCGACTGCTTGATGTATGAGGGTTGAGAGAACGTTCGCCACTAATATAAATAGATATGGAGACAAGGGGTCACCCTGTCGAAGGCCTCTCTTCATTTGGGGGAGAGCTAGATTATACATAAGCAATTTGGAAGGAAATAAACAAGTGAAACAAATCTGGCGTTGAAGGAGAAAAACGTGATTTGTGGGTGTATATCCTTTCCTTCTACAGGTTGACTCGTCCATCCCCATAATACGAAGATTCCTTTGGGCAAGGCAACACCCAACCTGTTCTTAATGAGTAAGAGTTGGGTGGCAAAATTATACTTAACTTGACTTGGCTCGGTTACTAGTTAGTTTGACATGCATTTCATACCAATTACCACACCATCGCTAAACCCACCCAATGTTTTTGGGATTAATTTGCCTTTCCTTCTCTTTTGATTAGGGCTAGTATTTGTATTAATTCTTTATGTGACGTGATTTAGTCTCGTACTATGATAATGATTGCTTGCTTTAACTAATGTATTTCACATTTCAAATCCTAAGAACAAAAATTAAAAGAGAATAATCACTCCCAATTCCGTAAAATCGTTAGTCACCTAATCAACTAAAGTATATTACTCTACTTGTTATATGTACGCGTGCCGAGTTTTAAATTTGGAGAGAAAGTTGACTTGGGAACATTACATCTTCAAGACAAAGGGCTTATATAATGAAGCCATGGACCAATGATCCTCACCAAGAAGTTGGTGTGTTACGACACCACTAGAGACTGCCTTGCCTATCCAACGGATATCCCATTGGCGGGATGACATGTATGCGTGCTGAGTTTTAAATTTGGAGAGAAAGTTGACTTTGGCACATTGCATCTTCAATACAAAGGGCTTATATAATGAAGCCATAGACCAGTGATCCTCACCAAGAAGTTGGTGCATTACGACACCACTAGAGACCGCCCTGCCTGTCCAACGGAGTACGCATGCCAAGTTTTAAATTTGGAGAGAAAGTTGACTTTGGAACATTGCATCTTCAAGTTAAAGGGCTTATATAATGAAGCCATGGACCAGTGATCATCACCAAGAAGTTGGTGCATTATGACACCACTAGAGACCACCCCACCTGTCCAACGAATATCCCATTGGCGGGCTGACATGTACGCATGCCGAGTTTTAAATTTGGAGAGAAAGTTGACTTTGGAACATTGCATTTTCAAGACAAATGGCTTATATAATGAAGCCATGGACCAGTGATCCTCACCAAGAAGTTGGTGCATTACGACACCACTAGAGACCGCCCCACTTGTCCAAGGGATATCCCATTGGCGGGCTGATATGTATGCGTTCTTTATTTTTACATGCTGATGCCCGCATGTCCCATCCCCCCAATTTCCCCTTGTATCTTTATCTTCCCCAAGAGGAGGGAATATCCTCCAGGTATTTTATATCTAAGACATGCCAAGTTATCTTTGGAACATTGCGGGACTAAGGGACTAACCATGTGAAAACCTAAAGTTTAAACTATAGATATACTCTAAACTCTAAATATGCGTGGTATGAAAACATGCAATCACAATGTACGGATAAATCACATACTCAAATGTAGCAACCCACACAAGACAATATTGGGTTAGACCTTAGTGTCTAAAGGTCCAAAAACCGAATATGTCTTTGTTCAATGTTGAGAAACAATAAAACTATGGTAATCTAAAGTTTAACCACTAAATATCATGCATTTGGAAATTATATAATAAAAATGTGATTTACCACCACTTAACTTACCTTATACTAAATGAGAATCCATGAAGAAATGCAAGCGAAGCAAAGTCCATGGGCGGTGCGTGACGCAAATATTGAATGTTACTCAGTCTGCAAAGGGCACACTTGGATCAGAGCATGCACAGAAGTAAGATCAATATGCGGGAGACCTGCAAAGCATGAGCAGATGGAAGGCTTCGCCACTTCCAGGAGTTTTCCAAGCACTTTTCTGTGATTGCGATCGCGAGTTGCCTTCCTCTCTTTCGTATGCTCATTCTTTTGCGATCCGCAGTCCTCTTTTCCCTGTTTTAGGAGCTTATCTGGACGAGAAATAAAACACAATTGCAATAGTTTGAATAACAAAAATGGAATCGCACACGATCAAACTAAATAAAAAGGTGCTTGACGTAGTTTAATGATTTTAGCGTTCGTGAAGCAAGATGAACGCAAGACGTCGGGACCTGGATGACTGCTAAGACCATCGGAGTTGCTGCAGCAATGACTGGTTGTTCGCTGACGTAAGGCTGGACAGCGAGCTAGTGCGGCAAGAAAATTAACAACGCTGCAGGAGCTTGTCTGGACTTCACTGACGGTCGCCTCTAAGCTGTGGGCACGGCTATTTTTTTTTTTTTTTTTTTTTTCTCTCCGTATTCCCTTTTTCTCCAAAGATGATGGTATGAGGGCTACCAAGAAAATATTGAGAACGTGATAGTGTGCCTCTATTTTCTCTTCTTCTTTTTTCTCTCTATTGCAAACTTCGCTCCCTTCCTCGATGACTCGACAAGTCGCTTTTTATAGCAAAAAGTCTCTCACGTATCATCGGAAAGTCTGGATCTGTGGAGCAGATTCATGATTCTTGAAGAATTGATGAGTTTTGCTTTGATTTGTCGCCAAAAATTTATTTTGAATCTTTCTAATTCACTTCAAAATTAGCACTCACAATCTTTTGGTTTCATTTTTTGCTTTTGTTCATAGTGCCTTGAATGTGTCCACATTCACTCGCCATTGGCCAGCCCATTCCATCAATCTCTCACCAATATTCCATTGATTCCTTTCTCTAGTGATTCTTTTCCTTTCTAGATTAATCTTGCCTAGAGCTAGCAAAATGGGTCATAAACCCATATTATGACTCATTTTTAGTTAAATGGGTCATATATGAGTCAAGTGAAAGTTAAATATGGGTAAGAAATGGGTCTAAGAAAATAAAACACATAAAGAAATGGGTCTAAATGGATTATTAGGAAACCCACTTTAAACCCATAGCCTTTTTAACTTTATAAAAATGTTTGTTTGATAAAAAATCAAAATTATAATTAATTTCATATTTCAATTATTTTTTTCTTTTATTTTTCTTTCTTTTTCTTCCTTCCTTAGCCGGCCGGCTGGCGGAGCGACGGCCGACCGTGACCAGCAACAGGCCGGGCGAGGCTCGAGCTCGCGGCAGGTCGCCGACGGGCAAGGCTTGAGCCTCGCCGGATCCGGCGAGACTCAAGATCATTTGCATCGAGCGGGGCCTCGAGCCTCATCAACGATTGGCGAGGCTCAAGCTCACCACGTTGGGTAGGGCCTCGGCCTCGCCGGATCAGCGAGATCGAGCCTCGCCGACGACCGGCGAGACTTGAGATTGCCGGCGTCGGGCGAGGCCTCGGCCTCACCGGATTGACGAGATCGAGCCCGCTCGACGCCGGTGAGCTCGATCTTGCTCGTGGCCGGTTGTCGACCATCGTCGTGGCCAACGATCGGCCGAAGAAGAAGAAAAAGAAAAGAGAAAAGAGAAAATAATTATTAAAAATTAAAAAAATTATATTTTTAAAAATTAAAAAATTATATTTTTAAAATTTAAAAATAATTAAAAATTATATTTAAAAAATTAAAAATTCTATTTTCTAAAAAATATTTTAAAAATAATTATAAAATTTTTCCATTAAATTTGTATTAGGGGTGTGCAAAAGCAGTTAACGGGACCCGCCCGGAACCGGACCGGAATCACCTAGAACGATGGTTCTTGAGGGAACCGGTCCGATTCCTGGTTCCAATTTATGGGAATCGGTGGGTACCGGTCCAGTTCCCGGTTCCATGAGTAGATCTGCCCACCCGTCCACCCGAATCGGATCGAGTTATATTATAATAATATATTAATTTTTCATATTAAAAAAATTGAAATTAGCAAATATAAAATTTAGGGCTCCAATCACCATTTTGTTTCAATTACTACTCGCTACTCCATCTGGTTTCTCTCAATTCAAAATCTCCCCAAGCTCCCTCTTCCTCTTCGATTCACCTCCAGATCTACTCATCTCCCTTTGAGTCCTAGTCCGAACTCGGCGAAACGGTGAGTTAATTCCCTTTTCCTCCCTCAAACTTGAACTCCCTCTGCACGTTGTCGCCACCTCCGCATCCACTATCACTATTGTCCTCTTCGTTGTTGGGCTCGTCCCGCTTCTACCTCCCCCTCCTTAGGCTTCTTTCCATCATCCTCATTCTCGGGGACGGGCGAACTCTAGGTCTAAGAACGGCTCATCGTCCCTGTTGTCCTCCTCATTGTCGGTCTCGAGAGAGAAGTGGGAGACGACGGAGGCGGTGGCCAAGATGGTGGTGGTGGCCAAGACGGAAGTAGAGCGAGGGTCGCAACTGGTTGAAGGCGAAAAGGGAAGGCGTGGAGGTTGGACCGGTTCTATGGATCCATCCGGGAACCGGATCGAACCGGCGGTCCGGTTCCCGGGTGAATCCATGCAATTAGCGAGCGATTCCCGGTTCCAATTTTTCGGAACCGGTTCTTAGCGGGCAGTTCCTAGTTCTAGGTTGGGAACCACCCTTTGGACCATGCCTAATTTGTATTGTATAAAAATTGTTAACAATTTTGTATTACATAAAAATGCTTTAACAATACTTTTTTATTAAAAAATCATAAAAATGAGCTTTTTAGGTTTAGTTAAAAAATGTTCATGTTACAGTTTTTAGTTATTCAATGGTATGTTCACTTCAAATAAGAGAAGCATGTGCATAGTCTAATTTTTTTTTTTATAAATATTTTAATTTATAGGTTTTTAACTTTTTTTTTAATTTTATTTACTATTTTTAATTTAATTTGAAGTTTTAATCCAATTAGCATATAGTAGAAGTGGGTTTCCCTAGAATATTAATAGGTTTTAGCAATACGGGTCGAGTCGGGTATGAGTTGAGTACAGGTCGAGTCGGATATGGGTCACTTGATTTACACTACATGAATATGGGTCAAAACGAGTTAAACGAGTTAAATATGATTCGACCCATTTTCGACCCGACCCACCCATTTGACGGGTCTAGTTCTATTCAATGGGTGAGTACTCCATCTGTCCATATCAAATTGCCTGTGGTATACAATGAATGATCTTAACAAATTTAAGATAATGAAAGCATTTCATTGATGTAATACATTCTATTTAATCAAGTGAAATACGTCATATATCAATTATTAGAATAAAAATTCAAATCAATTGAACTAACGAAAACTACAGTTTCAGTTTCAATTTCAATTTCACTGTCATAGTGAATTGATCCAGCTATAAATGACATAAGTCTTAGTCAAGTGTCATGCACTTGTCATGTGAAATTAATTTCTAGAATATTTCATTATATTGGTCTAAAATGAAAACAAAAATAGAGAATGTATATGTTTTAGTGAGTCGGGCAGAGGTTTTTTCTTCTCTCTCTCTGTTTTTCATAACCATGCACAGCTTATCAGATTTAAGTTATTATTGTCCTCTTACCATGGCAATCATATCTCACGCCTATTGTAATATGTCTCAATGTTGGTATAGACATACGTCTGGTTTGTAAGATTATGAAGAGCTCATCCTATAAGCATCAAACTAACCGACTCAATATGAAACGAATTTGTTATAGTTAGTTTGCTCATTTCTTGCGTATCCACATTTGTCCATGATTCATTACAATTTGATAGAAATTGTCACAAAAAGAGATATTGATCATTTATTTGTTTTGGTAAACCAAATTGATCGATTTTAGTCCACAAAGGAAGAGAAAAAAGAAAAGTGAACAATGTTCTCATGCTACGCAATACTTGGAAGACACCTTTAATATTAACATATAAATTTTGACGATTTGTTTAATAATTCATTAATTGCATAGAAATTAAGAATTAATTTGTCAACCCTACCAAAAATATTTTTTATTAAATTGCATAGCATATGGACATTAGGAGCATCCGCATTACTAGTATCAAAATTTATCCAAAAAAGTATTTAATTTAAATTTAAATTTAAATTTTTTAATTATTTAAAAAAACGTAGCGGGACCAGGCAGGGCTGGGCCTACCCGGCCCTTCTTTTCCTTTTCTCCTTCCCCCGCTTAGGCCTGGCCCTCTTGTTTTCTCAGCCGGGCCCGCACGCCTTCTCTTCTTCCTCCCTTCACGCCGCTCATGCCTTCCACAAGAAGGAAGAGCGACGGTGGTACAGAGACAAGGTCGCAGCTGGTCGCAGCGTGATCCTAGGGTCGGGGATCCGGCCGACCGCGGCAAGCTGGCGGTGGCAGAAGCCACGCGCGCTTGTCGCTAGCCAAGCTTAAAAGGAAGAGAGCAGAAGGTTTTCAAGGAGTTTGTTTAGGAGAGGAGAGAAATCGGGAGAGAGGGAGCTGTGAGTGAAAGTTCAAGCAAGAGCAAGGAGTGAGAGTGAGAGACCGCCATCCACCGTGCTCGAAACGCGGCCAACGACTCGCCGCCATGCCCCGTCCACGCCGAAGCCCCGGTCGGTTTTTCTCGATTTCTCCGGTTTGGCGTTGATTTCCCGAGGATCCCGGCTCAAAGGTGCGCGACGTGACCGGCCGTGGTCTGACCTATCGAGCTCGCCCCATTCGCCATCGCCAAGCGGAGTAGGGAGTGCTACCAACCGCCTCTCCCGTCTTGTTTAGGACACACCAGGCCGAAGCTTGCGGCTGTTTGGCTCACGCAGACTCCGGCCCTGCCAGTCCTTTGTTCTGATGATGTATGCATCTTGGGTCGTTTTTTGAGAGCTCCGACTCCGAGTTTGAGTCCCGTTTGAATGGGGAGCCTCTCATTCAGTGCCGCATGCCACCTGCTCGACGAAATGCCTCATCAAGATCTAGTATCGTGTCCTCGTTTTTTGCTGAAATTGAGTCGTCCGCACATGTTGCGTTCTGTTGTTATGTTCCTATAATGTTCACCAGCGAAGGATGATCGGAGCGAGTGGTGTTAGCGTAGATGTTCGTAAATGGTGGAGACAAGATCCTGTTGCGTTAACCTTCTATTGTCCATTTTCCTTATGCTTGTGAAAGCGGTGGTCTTGGTTGACGGTGGTAGCTACCGGCGATACTCCGCGAAGTAGGCGCAGGCTGTGGTTTTGGTTTTGACCGTGCATAGTCGAGTAATTTACTTTGGTCGGTTCTGGGATTGGCTTGACGACCATGCGGGTGGGTTTTGAGTGATCTGGGAACGAAATCCCCAGTATAGGAATTAATGTTTGAGACAAAGAAAAGGGCGTGGGGGAGAAGCTGCAGTTCAAGGGACAAAAATGAGTCCAAAGGATGGCCTCAAGGCTTAGAGGCCTTTGATTTTGGTTTGGACTGAACTTGGTATTGGGCTTCAGGATTAACTTAGGATTTTCTTTGTGGGCTTGATTTAGTTTTAGAAAGTTTGGGCTTGTTAATTTAGCTTTGGGTCGAGCTTGATTTGTTGGAGTGGGGCTTAGTTAAATGTTGGAGGAAGTGGGCTTAATTCAATGAGATGAGCCCAATTCGTTTTTTATTATTCAAGCCTCCTAATGTGTAAAGCCCAATTCGTCCCTTGAGCCCAGATTTGTGTCACTTGCGGCAGCCCATTTCGGGCAGGCCCCAAGGCCTGGCCCGGGTCCCCTTTGGAATTATAAAAAAAAATTAAAAATATGTTTTTTATAAAAAAAAATTAATTTTTTAAGAAAAATTAAAATTTTCTGAAATTTTTCAATTTTTTTTTTTTCTAAAAATAAAAAAAGCTTTAAAAAAAAATAGTGTTTGGGTAGCTTCTCTAAAATGTGTAAGAATCCTTGATAAAAATGTGCTCAAAATTGGACAAGTCGTTAGGGCTTCCCCATAAGATTTAAGTACTCTTAGGTGCTGTTTGGTAAAGTGCCAAACAAGACTCGATTCCGATTTTTGTTCTCCTAGAATCGGTTTGGGACGAGAATCGCGTTTGGTAAAATTTTTGTTCCCGGGAACAAAATTGTTCCGGGGACAAATTGGGAAGAGAATTGAGAATAAAAAAAAATATGATTCTTCGTCCGAGAAAAAAAAAAATCAAAACAGTGAAACTTTCATTCTTCCCTTCCGTCATCCCACGATTATTGTCCACCACCACTCGCCACCGTCCGCCGCCGCCGCTGGTCATCGGTCCGGCGAGCTCGCCAAGCCGGGCGAGGTCGGTGAGCTCACGGAGGCTCGCCAAGCCGGGCGAGGTCCGACGAGCTCGCCGGAGGCAAGCCCAGCCACCGGCGAAGCTCGCCCAACCTCGCCAAAGAAAGCCGGGCAAGGCTCACCCGGCCTCGCCGAGGCTCGCCCGGCCATCGGCGAGGCTCGCCCGCCGGTGGCCGAGTCGGGCTCGCCCGGCCCCCGGCGAGGCCGAGCCTCGCGGGCCGGGCGAGCCTCGCCTAGCTGCCGGTGAGGCTCGGCCGACGAGGGCCGGCGACGCTCCGGTGAGCGTCACCGGCCGATGAAGAAGAAGAATAATAGGAGAAAGGGGAAAAAGAAAAGAAAAGAATAAATAAAAAGGAAAAGGTAAAAAAAAAATTATTTAAAAACCAAAAGAAATTAATTTGGAACATAATCAATTAGCACGGTATCAAACGCAATTCTATTCCGAATAAAAAATTTTGGACAGTTACCAAACGCGTTTTTTACTCGAATCGGTTCGGGAATGTAATAAAAATAATCATTTCTAGTCGAATCGCCCGTAACAGAATTGTTACCAAACGCGCCCCTTAGAGACACACTAAGGCGTAGTTTGTGCATTTCTATTTTCACTATAACATGATTGCACACTTCTGATATGGTAATTGTGGTTTCCTTTTGGCCTAGTTAGAAATGCTTTTAAATCTTATGTCTTAGCATTAAATTCTCGTTTTTCTTTACAATTTATTTAATAATTCTTTAACTGTTAATTATTATTTTAATGATTGTATACCCATATGATCATCTCACGTGTTATTAG
The DNA here is from genome assembly GCA_014182715.1 of Eucalyptus cloeziana. Lineage (NCBI taxonomy): Eukaryota > Viridiplantae > Streptophyta > Magnoliopsida > Myrtales > Myrtaceae > Eucalyptus > Eucalyptus cloeziana. Next base: position 33,676,871 of record CM024636.1, read on the forward strand.
ATAGGTTTAAAGTCAATTCGAATTGTCTAGCAAACATCTTTTTAAAATGAACAAGATTAGGTACTGAAAATGTATTAGTTGTTAAATTAGTGTAATCAAGTCTCTGATTCTAAATTCTTTTGTTACATCCCATACCTCACTTAATTCTAATCAACTTCAATGGTCTAGTGGCAACTCCTCATTAGAAAAATTTTATAGTGTCAATTTGAAAACCTCAGTCAACGTGGTGCGAGATAAGGCCTTGGGAGAACTCACATTTAAAATAGAGACCGTAGGCCTATTTTTAAGACAATACCCTTAAATCCATGTCTTTTTCTCTCCAAACAAAAAAGGTAAGTCGCAACAATTAGTACGATAGAAAAGGTACCAAATGTAGCTAGACTATAACCGAACTTTCACAAATATGTGAACTTATTCATCAATGGAGTACGCACCAAGCTTCGCCCCTGAAATTAGGAATACTATCTTTAAAAAATACGACGATAATCTTGAAATAGTGAGCGTTATCCTTATTGCCATAATCCTAACTAGAGGGTTGTGTCGGCGTTCACAATTCATGAGCAAGAGATTTTCAAGAAAAATAAACTATGCGCAAACTCATTGTTTAAACAGCAAAGCTTGATCTAATCTCGTACTGGCATGACCCGAATAAAGAGACGGTAAGTGCATCTTTCGAGCAACTATCATGTTGGCATGGAACAAAATGTATGATGTGTCCTCATACTGAAACATACAAGAGATAAAACAAAAAAATTATCTGTCATCATTGCCATGATCATCTTCATGAGTTGCCAATTCCATGTGGCTTCATTTAAGTATTGTGATGACGTGTCAATCAAAATGAGCAAACTAGCATAAAGGGATTTTTCGACAACAGCAAGACGACTGGTCACTAGGTAAATATGCAAATATTTAGAATGTCGAATTAACGTACTTGATGAAAACCAGCTCACCTTTTCCCAGCTTTCTTGTAGCGACTTGTGAGCTGCACTTCGAGCTGTTGAGGGCCTCGATCAGTTAGTGTTTGCGTTAATTACTTGTTGGTGATTATGGATCATTGAAACGGTGGACTGATGTATCGAGCAAAATAAACCAGATGAGTGCGAGATGTTGATTTTGGATTGCAAGGGGCTCATTGAGTTTTGTCCACGTAAAATTGCGTGCATCTCATTCAATCGTCACGGAGATATGATATTGTTCTTGGACCCGACCAGGTGCACTTTCTCTTCCTGGCTTCTGTTTCTTCGTTGAAAAGTGAAACTCTCCCTTCCTTCTGTCTATTCATTACTTCCGTGTATCTGATTTATTTTCTGTGGAGTATTTACCTCTGGTTACTCCTAGTATTTTGTGTTCTAATACCAATTGCTGAGTATGGTATCTATTTTTACGTTTATTGGGTGTTTCACTCTAATATTCCACGATGGTGGTAACTGAAGAACAACTGCAATAGGAAGATCATGCTTGGACCATATTGTGGTGCAAGTAAATTGAAATGGTCCATTTCAATTGATTTGAGAGGGATAGTCTCCAGTTGATGACTCACGCTGCAACTCATTTATCTGTAACCTCATTTGCATACTGCTCTGCAACTCATTTATCTGTAACCTCATTTTCATACTGCTGAATTTAGAGACCAACATTTTGAGAAAGATAGAGTCCTTTTGAAACATTAGCTTATTCCTCCATTGGAATAAGTGCTTGCAAAAAAATCTGAACAGAGAGTCCCATTCAGAGTTGATAATAAGTTGCAATCTCCTCTGTTGGGTTTGGTTAAAAACCACCTGTTATGAAGTTCTGATGAACATAACACAAGTTTCTCACTGAAGAACAATTCCTCAAGCAGTCAAGGATTCAAGCTTGTTTTCGTGGAACTGACAGTTTGAGGGTGCCGAGAGTTTCTCATAAATTGTACTTCATTTATTAGAAGCTTTTTACGTGCAACTGCCGCAACCTACCCCTTGCGAGGGAGGGAGGGAAATAGGTTTAGAGGTACTTGTTTATGAAGCGTGGGCTCTCCAAGTCCATATATCATGTGATATTGATTTTCCTTATCTATATGTTTAAAAGGAGTCGCCACTAACCATTGTCAAAGGTCAATTAGAAATCTAATGAAAACATGAGAGTATTGTCTTGATGCGTGCGCAACCACCTATTTTGGAATCGAGGACTTGATTACCCTAGTTATTTTTTATTATTATTTTTTTTTTGGTCGAAGATAGTGGTTTCATTCGTTCATAGAAAAGCAAGAATTACAAGGAAAAGACGATGGATAAGTTTCTAAACATAAAATTTCCAAAGGGGGTGGTGGGGAAGACTTCACCCAATTTGGAGGGAGAGTTTTGGTCCGGTGGGCTTTGGCGAGCCCATCCGCAGCTTGATTATCCTAGCTATTTAACTAGAGCCTTTTTGATACCTAAATTTGACTATTTGCTAACCAAAGTGTTAAGGTAACCTATTGCAGATTTTAAGGTTCATCTTAACCATTCTAAAAAAATAATTGCGCAATCAAGTATAATCGAATAGAAAATGCAGGCACCAACCTACCATCGTCTCTAAAAAAAAAAATGCATCCAAAAATCCTATGGTAAAACCCTCAAGACTTATTCAACTAGGTTTCAATTTTTTTTTAGGATTTTTTACTTTTTAAGAGAAAACTACTTAAAAGCTACTTTTTACCAAGATTTCTAATTTTTCTGAATTTTCCTAAATTTTTTTGGAATTTTCTGAATTTTTATGAATTTTTCAATTTTTCTGAATTTTCAATTTTTTTTTATTTTTCATAAGAATTTTCGATTTTTAAACTTTTATTAGTTTTTTATTATTAAGAAAAAGAAATTCGGAGCCAGTCGCAAGGCCCGGCCAGACTAAGGTGACCCGGACCGTATCGGTTAGGGTTGGATCAAAATCCGGCCCACCAAGGCCCATTAAGAATTACCAAATTGGCCCGTGAAGTTTTTTAAGGTCCACTCGCAATTCCTCCTATTACAAAAAGTTATCTCAAGCCCGTGATAAAATTTGGACCAGCCCACACAATCAACATGGCTCGCTCCATTCTTTACCCGCAACACCAAAACCCAATCACTTGATTCGAATATTTGTTTTGTTTTCTTGATTTTTTTAATTCCCTTTTATTCTTGTATCTCTTTCCTCCCTTCTATCTGTTTTTTATCCCTTTGCTATTTTCTCTTCCCCCTCGACCTGCACGGGTCTTCTTCTTTGGGCGGTTTCCCGAGATCTTCTCCACCGACGATTTTTCTGCGACGAACTATAAGTGAAACTTCGTGGAACTAATTCACGCCGAAACTCTAATAGACTCGACGTCAACACCTAACATCGCCGACCGTCCATGTCCTCTTCGCCGGCCACTACTCTGAAGAGCGCCGGATTTCACCGGGCGACGTAAAGATCGCTGAAAGGGCACATTGCAAAACGAAAGCCATTGCAACAATCTAAACATGTATACGCACATGAGACAAAAGTGAGACTGACTATGGCAGCCTCTAACCGCAGGCTTATCTGGCGAGGGGCGTGGATTTTCCGACTGGAAGACGTTCATCCATGGCTGAGTCGGGCATCAAACGATATGCCACAAAATCAAAGAGAAATCCCAGATTCAGTGATAATGCAACAATATTAGAACAAACCGAGCACAAAATGACGATTTTAAGCATCGATTTTGTGAAGTCGAATTTGGTGCTTCATTCGAATATTTTGTCAAAGAGTTGACGTGCGATTCGGAATACCGGTTCGGATTTAAAGCCGTTTGTGGCATAAACCAAGCGTATTAAGCTCTAAATCAACGTTAACAGAAGAAAAAATCAGTATGGATTTTGTACGATTTGCTCAAAATCTCGTCAGTTCGGTCTCACGTTCTTGAACTTAATAAGCGAGGGAGAAGCGGAGCGTCTCCAGGGTTACTTGGTTCGGAAGCCTGCTGTGACGAACGACGACGAGCGAGTTGGCTTCCGACGAAGGTCGAGAATGATTCAGGCGATCCACCGGCAAGCAAGCGGAACAAATTCCTCACTCTCGGTTTCTCTCTCCGTTCTCTCTCTCTCTTCCTTCAAGCTTCTCTCCTTGTTTCAAACAAGCGAGCCCCCCTCGCTTTTAACGGCAACGGGAAGCGCGCGTGGCTTCTGCCATGCCAGCTGGGACCAGTGCGCGGGCCGACCTGGAGGGTAAAAGAGATGGGTCAGCCCGCGCGTAGAAAACGGAAGAGCAGAAAGGGGGGTGGGCCGGGGCCATCCGAGACAAGAAAAGAAAAGAAATAAGGGCAGGTCCACCTGGCCCGACTCCGCCTCTTCTTCTTCTTCTTTTCTTTTTTGCTTTTTAACAACTAATCTTTTAATTCTTTTAATTGATTTTTTCCGTTTTTTTTTTCTATAAAGTCTAATAGTTTTAATGCAAATGCTCATGCAATTTTAATGATAATTTTTTTTTATTTTTTCAGGGATTAAAAATCAATCTCTAATTTTTTATGCAATTAAATCCTAAATTAGATGGCCAAAATTTAGGTGTCGATAGCAATCACTCTCAAGATTTTTCTTATACTCTGAGGACTGGTTTTCAAAGCAGGCATCTATTAGATGCCTACTATAAAAGTTTAAGTTCAGCTCTTGGAATCTCTTAAAAGCAATTCTATGCTCCATTAGTGTGAGTGTCACCAATGCTTTGCGTCTCTTCAGAGGATATCGAAATAAATCATGTAATAATCTTGTTACCTATGTTATGAATATGCAAATTCTTCAACGTTGCTTGTGCTTAGTTTTATGCAAAAACTTCACACCTCCATTTTTGCCTATTATGATGGTAAAACCTTGGACTATTATTTATTTATTTTTGGTTTTTTTCTTTGCAGTGTCCATGAATTTCACAACTCCAGGCATCAAGGTTTGAGGCCCAGCCTCGATGGACTCAAGCATGAGAAACAACACCAGAATCCAAGGCTTGACCTTGATGGACCTTGGCATCGAAGTTCAAGGCCTGACCTTTATAAACTCGAGCCAAGTGCTAGGGATCTAGACATGCACACTACATTCTTAGGCTCGGCTTCGGTGGACCCAAGATTAGTATTTGTGCTCATGCCTAGGATCCAGGGATCTGGGCTTGAGACTCCAATGCTCGTGTTGGGTTCCTTTGCTATGTGTAAGTCACTAGGAAAATTTTGCCAAACAATAAAAAGTCTTTTTCAATTCATTTTCGATGCTTAATGAAATGCTAGAAAATATTGTCATTTGCTTTAAAAATGACTCCCCTGAAATATTTTTTTAGAAAATGCCACATTTTTCGTTAAACAAAAAGAGCCATAGTATGTGCTAGAAATACTGAAATTGACTAGAATTGGTGCTAGAGGGCCTGATTATGAAATTTATACAAATTCAAAGACTTAATTAAGCAAATAAAAAGTGGAAGGATTAAATTCAAAAAAAGAAAGTAAATTCAGTATTGAATAATATAATATTTCCAAAGAATAAACAAATATAGAAGCATAGTTATGAAGGAAATATTCGGTGGTTTGTTATCATCACATCAGCATCATATGTGGCATATATTTCTTTCATTCATATCCACTAATATATTAACACATGTCCACCAATCTATGTCAGCAGCTGACATGGAATCCAAAAAAATTTAAAAATCTCTTCATCTCTCTCTTCTTCCTCCTCAGTGGCTGCCGGACCTCCGCTCCTTCCCTGTCATCACCACTAGCGAAGTTGTCAGTGCCGCGACCAAACTGACCACTGCTGCGTCCAGGCGAGCATGGCTGGCTCCCTCTATTTTCTCCGTCTTGAGATCTGGTCTTCCATGCGCTCATCCATGGCCGGCCACAAGCTGATTGCAGGGGACGACATATCTCAATATTTGAGCTTTGTCCATGCCTCCAAGATCTCGACCTTGCCCATTGCGATAGCCGACTACAGGCCGACTACAAGAAGACAGCTTCTCTGTTTTTTTTACCTTGATATTTGAGCTTTGTCCATGGCCTTTGAGATCTCAACCTCGCTCGTCGCCATGGACAAGACCATGTCTGGAGGCACGACTCCATTCTAGATCTGGATGGAAAACAACTGCGAGCAGCCATGACGATGAAGGGTTGGCTTGGACGTTGATGGGGCCGACCACGAGCCGACTGCAAGGGACGACAAAGCCGGCCACGGTGGAAGACGGAGGCGAGCAAGAGCACGACAGAGGAAGCATCAGGCCACCTAGCAACTGCCATGGTACTAACAAATCGCTGAATATTTTCTCGTGTTGATGAGAGAAGTGGGGGTCGATTGGGTCCCGCCAGACTGAAATCGCAAATTTACCCATACAAAAGTGGCTCAATAATGGCCAAATGTGTGGGACCCGCGAGTATATTTTAGTCTACTAAAGTGAGTCCCAAACGAAAGATCAAGATTCGAAAAGAATTTTCCATGCCGTAGAGACGGGTGTTCGACCAAAAAAAAACAAAAAAACAAAAAAGAGAAGACTTCGAGGGAGGCCTTCCAGAAAAGAAGAGGCTAGAGGGGTGCTTCCCTACGAGATTTGAATTCATTCATCAATTTATTCTAATATACTCTCATCTTTGATTTTATTATGGCGGGTGAAATGTTTTCATGTTATTAGACAAACGATGTACATAACAATGCTTCTTGAAAGTTCTTATAACTTTGAAAAAATCATAAAAAATTATTAAAGATATAAGATGCTCAGTGTTAGACAAAGCCAAATCTCGTGTGTGTGTGTGTCATTAATTACCGATTAATTAGTTACTAGTTAACTGGATAAAGAAAACAGTTGGATTTGTATGCTGATTAATTTATTAGATCAAACTTGCTCTATTTCTTTTGTTCTTTCTGGGTTCTTCTTTGTTTTGGCACTTTAAGTGCAAGCACACAACACTCTATTAGAGTTTGAAGAGCATTGTTCTTTGTCTAGATTAAAAGCAGAGATAGAAGCAAAAAAAAAAAAATATAGAGAGAAGGTTAACAAAAGCTAGACATAAATCCGAATTACTTATTTGGCCATGTGTATTGTCACCATTAAAAGAGACTTAGCAATAATAAAACCATCTTTGGGAGAGAATTTAGCTCTAATATATCTATAGAGAGAAGGTGCACGCTCTTCACACCCTAGGATTTGGTAGAGCAGTAGACCTTTTCGATGGAACTGTAGTGCCGAAATTGATGATGCTTCCAGTTGTTCCGTTCCGGTCTTCAAGTTTGATCGACTGAATAAGCCTCTCACTTAATTCTTGCATATCCAACATTCTCCATAGATTTCATCGCGACCAAACTCGCCTAACAGTGGGCATCCATGAACATAAGGATAACATGCGTTTGGCACATTAGGCAAACCTTGCAGTGATTCAGAGTGACAGAGGCGTAATGTCCGCAACTCATGTAGTTTTGATAGATCAGGTAACTTTTCTATGGAGTTGCATTCCAGAATTGATAATGTCTCCAGCGCTTCCGATCCTCCCAAATCTCGAATCTCAATTAGGCGTGAGCAATTCGTCACTATCAGCTCTTTGAGATGCCCTAAACTTGATAGACCCGATAGCGTCATCAGCGATTCACATTGGTCCACACACAAATAATGGAGATTCTCCAACTGTTCAAACTCTATCTCTCTCAACCAACATCTAAATAGTATTAATTCGGACAAATATCTCAAGTTGGAAAAGAATGGTTGTTCTATTGGTGACTTGACATATCTTAATTCCACATAACGAAGACTGGAGGGAACCGTTGTGAGAGATCGAGGATCACTGCAAGGTATGCAAAGTCTCGAAAGCTGAGGAGGCCATGACATATCTATACTTAAATTCCACCCCTCCACTTTTGATGATGACTCCCTAACCAGTTTGGAATTTCTACAACCGTCCGAATCCAACATTTTGAGATTATCCAGCATCCCTATGTTCTTCGATAGCTCTCTTGTTGCTCTCTCGGCTAGAGATAAGTGCTCCAGCTTTTTAAGATTTCCAATTGAATTTGGTAGCTCCCTTATCCGAGTGAATCCCAAAAACATTGTCTCCAATCGTATGAGATCTCCAATAGAATCAGGTAACTCTCTGATTTTTGTGTTGAGCAAATTCAATTCAAGCAACGATTTCAATTTTCCAATGGAGTCCGGAAGCTTTCCAAGTTGATGACAATCCATTAAAGACAAGCACTTCAAGCCTGCCATCTGTCCGATAGATGGATGAAGCTCTCTTACACATTGCCCCTCTAGCTTTAGGCTTGACAGGTTCTTTAGACCGCATATTGCAGAAGGCACTGCAAACAGGTCAAAATTGAGGCTTGCGGACATCTTTGACAACTGAACTTGGGCTGCAATTATTTCCAAGCGCTTTAGGCGCTCTAACTTACTAATAGAGCTACAGATTTGTGGGGACTTTGGACAATGTTCATAAAAAACCAATATCTTCAAATTCCAGCACATTGAGAAATCAGGAGTTCTTGAGAGATGGCATCTCATGAGATGTATTATTTTCAAGTCACGATTTGCCTGGGAAACAAATTAGAGTTAGAAAAGTAAGGCAAGGCAAATGGCAACAAACATATACATGTGATATGAAACCATACCAAGCATGGGCCCCATCCATTCCAATTCTCCGGAATGTTGCTGTGCAAAAGCTTGAGCACGACTAAGTTCCCCAAAAGTAGATTGACTGCGTGCAAGTTTGAAGGGCAATGACGCCAAGAGAGCCATTTTAAACTTGAGAGAATATCCTTAAAGTCTCCTACCAAGTTCCCCCCCTCTAATTCCAGCAACCTTAAGTTAGGCAACCTTGAAAACTCTTCGCTTGTAAAGTCATGCTCTTTGGAAAGTCCAGTTAATTTGAGTGCTATAATGTTTTCTGTTCCCTGATCACAGAAGAAGGCATAATTGAATTTTTTATAGTTAAAAAAGAAAAGAAAAACAGAACGCATTTGGTGAGTAGATATTGCATAGGCTTGTTTTATAATTAAACCATTCTGTCTACTTTCAAATTGCAAATGGAAGCTATTGATATATTTTGCTAGACATTAATTATGATATTACCTTCATTTCACTCATAATAAACAAATTTAATTTTCTCTAATGTGAAACACAGACAATGAACACTTCCAGGAATATACTACAAACTTCGAGCTGATGTTTGCTAGATCAAGAAGACAGTAATTTTGAGTAAAATGTACCTTTCTATTCCGTACTATGTCAAATGCAATTTTGAGAGACCATAATCTGCTACGCTTTCCAGGAACTTTGAGGTCTTCTTGTCGAACAATTTCTCTTCCAAGGTCTTTGAGTAGGTCATGCATCAATAATCTATCATAACCATCAACCTTTATCAAAGCCATACGAGTAAGGACAATGATCTCAATTTTCGGAAAAAATTCCAATGCTTTCCACATATAATGTGGATATATTTTTTCTTCACCAATAAAGTAACACGCAATATCAAGAAAAATTTCTTTCTGTGCATCCTCTAGCATTTCAAAACTTATCTTTAATTTGCGAAGGACATCTTGATTGGGAACCATATCTAATTTTTTCAACGTGTCTTTCCACAATGGTTTATTTTTGCCATAAAGAGAAGAACCGATGACCTCAAGAGCCAAAGGAAGTCCACTAGCTTTGTGAACAATATCGTGAGAAATATGATCATAATCAAGTGGAGGGCAATCCATTTTGAAAGCATGCTTACTAAAAAGCTGAAGAGCATGGCAATGGCACAATTCCCTCATTTGATAGATTTTAATTTCTTCGAAATGCGTTTGGAAGTTATTTTCTTGTTTGTCCTCTTTGATGGGCAAGAAGTTGGTGTCCCTTGTTGTAATAATAATTCTGCTCCCTCGTCCAAACCAATCATGCTTTTCCGCAAGTTTTGAGAGTTGATCTTGCTTATCTAGGTCATCAAGAACAATGAGGACCTTCTTGTTGCGGAACCTTCTTTGAATTTGGTTAATCCCAGCATCATAGTCAGAAATCTCCATTGACTTGAAGTTGAGAATATCTGATAGTAATTGCTTTTGCAATTGAACAACTTCACCACCCTTTGAAGCTTCCCGAACATCCAAAAGAAAGCTACAACCATCAAATCGACTAGAAATTTGGTTAAAGACAACCTTCGCAAGAGTTGTCTTTCCGATACCTCCCATACCATGGATTACTAGATAGCATACATCTGGAGAACCTTCATCTAAGAGATGCATGACCTCTTCAACACCATCCTGAATTCCAACTAAATGATTGGGCAAATTTTTGGCTCTTCTATTAAGGTTAATCAAAACTTCAGCAACGATTAACCTTATCAGTTTACCTTGGCTGTCACATGTGATAGGAAGGTCTAGTCAGAAAGATCGCAAATTGAATAACTTTCTTTTTTGATCGAAGCAAATTGAATATTAACCTATCAAACCAGGAACATTGTACATCATACACAAATACGATGAAGTCAACATTAATCGAATTGTTTAGTAGAACTGTTCCTGCCAAAAAAATATTAAAGCTTCATTTAACTGAAAAAAGAATCATCAAGAAAAAAAAAATATCTTGTCCAAATACGTATTTATGTTCAAGTAGTGTGTAAGTGCACTGAATACTCTCGTCTAAAAGGATTATTTTTTGGCTGTATATTTCATCAATGACTTTGGCCTCAAGTTGACCTGATTCCTAGCTCCGTCATTTCACTAGAATAAATGAATATTTTTCTTTGAAAATATGAGGTCTTGTGATTTCCAACGTGTTGTCTTTCGTACGTCGGAATGGAATTGGCAGAGAATGATTGGAAGAAAACAATGATTTCAACATTCTTTTTTGGTGAATTGTGATGATAGAATGGAAATGAAGATTCGGTTTGATAATAAGAAAAGTGTCGAGGAATTGGCATTCAATGAGCCTATTCTAATAAATTTAATTAATATTGTACTTATTTTTATTTATTACAAAATTATTTTAGTTATGTTATATTAATATGCTTTGTACTTATAAAGGAAAATTATATTAATTGATATTTATTGAATAAGATTTAGTATTATTAGATAGATAATATCCATCATTTTAATCATTTTATTAACTTTGATTAACAACTATTAATCATGATTTATAATTGATCCTTAATGTAATTTGGATTCATACTTAATTTATATAAATTATATTATTGATTAAATAATAATCGAAACATTAAAAAATTCAGCCATTAATTGTGCTCGCATGGTCGCTCATATTACGTATGAAGAGAAATGAAACATCTTTTTGAGGATTTTTTTTTTTTTTTGGAGTGGCCAATTATTTGAGTTGATGTGTAGCGCCAGTTATTAAATATGTATGAATTGAGTGATAAGTTGACGAAAGAGAGTTTTAACTTTTGATGCAAGGACGAGAGTATTTCCTATTATTTACTCTTATATCAATTAAAAATCTAATTGAAAAGAAAAGGAAAAGCTCAAACCTTACCTTTTATCTTTGACATCCCATCCTTTGATACGAGCAACCTCCCCTAGAGCCTCCTTCCATCGCTGGACCACATCGCAGCTGAACTTCTCCTCATGCTTTTGCAGAGCATCACGGTATAGTCCGGTTTTGAGCTTCATATCATTTGGATCCACGTCGAAGAAAATTGGCATGATCATTTGTTTGTTGCCTTTGTTTCTCAAACAATCTACCATGTATTCAAGCTCGCGAAGACACCAGGCACTGGATGCGTAGTTTCTAGAGAAGATGGGAATACAGATTGCGGAGCTCTTGATTGCACGCTTCAATTCTCCTCCAATTATTTCGCCTTTTCTAATCTCCTCGTTGTCTCTAAAAACTCGAATGCCAGCTCCATCCATGGCGTGATAGAGGCAGTCGGCAAAATTCAGGCGAGTGTCAGGTCCTCTAAAACTCAAGAACACCTCAAATTCAGCCTCCGGCAATGATTTAACATCACCTTTATCGATCGATAACACCTCGCACTTAGCCTCTAGTGATGAGTCGACATCGCTACAGGTCGACTCGGCTAGTCCATCCGAATATTTCCTGTTTGCCATCTTCTAGAGCTAAAGGGTAGTGATCGAGTTTAATAACAAGGAGAGAGATGTAAGACCTGTGTCTAATCCCTGGAGTACTTATGAACCAGCCGAAGAGTCGTGGGAAGGGCTGAGGAAATTTATTATATTATAAACCATTCTGGTATAAAATTTCCAATTGATTTCACGTCACGTTAAAATTAATTAAACTAAAAGGTTTTCCCCGTAGACCGACGTTCTCCTCCATGCATAAACTCCTTCCCTGATTTTAAACTATAAAAACAAACAAAAAGATGATGTACTTTAAAATAAACCACACACGGGACACATTTGGCATCAGTGAATACATATTATATACTTGTGGTAGGAAAGCAGAGCTCTGAATCAATCGGGAAACAAGAATCATTATCAGCAAAACCTGTTTATATTATATTATAAACAGATGATGGTGTTCTTGTCTTATATTAAAGGACGGCACTTCCATTCACATTTTTTTATATTCAGGGACTGTCGACCCCATCTGTCTGTATAAATTTGCTCGCAGTATAAGTGAATGCATTATCCCACGCAGGTTTGATGCGTTTAATGATCTTTTCAAATTTAAGATAAATGAAGAATTTTATTCATCTAAATTTAATTAAGTAAAACCATTATATATAGGTTGTATTTCGAATAAGAATTTGGGGGAAAATACTATATATTTCTATTTCAAAAATAATAATTTCTAAGATAAAAATTTCTCGCTGGACAAAAAGTTCAACTCGAACATTTTTTACGATCAGGTGTAGAGGGCTAGCTCAAAAAATTCTTTTTTTCCCCTCTTTTCAAAGTAATATCTTCCTAGCAGACGACAATACATTTCTCTCTAAATAAAAATCACATGCTTTTAATTTGCGTAAGATCATATGCTAAATTATCCAAAAGTATTGCCCAATTGAGTGATATGTTATTTTAAATTGTAATTGTTAACAATTTCTTATTTAATTATGAACTAAATAATAAAAGTTCTCAAAATACAACATACAAGCCATAGGAGCTCCAAATGTATTGGTTGTTTGTTGAATAAGTCTTGAACATTCTATTCACACAATTTTTTGCAATAATACTCAATTTACTCCAACGCCTTTTTCAAAATATGCAAATCACTAAAGTCCTATTGTGATTTTTCCCAGAAGAGAATCACCAAGGGAAAGCTAATGTGTTGCTAGGCAGGTACAAACAGTTACTTGTCAAAGAAATTGTATGTCGTGTAATGCAAACTCTCCTATGTCCATAATGTTGGGAACGGTCGGATCCCCGAAAACCGGATTCGGCACCTAAACCGAACCCCTAATTCATATGCGGAAGATAAGCCCGGGATTGTCACGTATCACCGATCAAAAGCACACCACGGATTCGAGCGTACCTTGTTAGCCACAGATTAGACACCGATGCCGTATTGAGGAAGAGATTTCAGTCCCGTTCGATCCGATGTCGAAGATTCGCCGTTCAAGGGAAGACGGAGTCGCTTCTTCGTCTTTGAGAGAGAGAGCTTTTTGGGAGAGAAAGGAAAACGTTCTTGCACAAATGCCAAGAGGTATCTTCTCATTCTCTCTCATCCCTTTTATAGGTTCCCCTTTCCACGGGCCTAATTCCCGTGGGCCGGACCTTTAGGCCCATCGTGGCCGGGCCAGCTTAGGCCCATGATTAAATCCTTCACATAACAATCCAACTTTGGGGTTTTGATTAAATATCTTTATTTAAAAAATATTTTGCAAGCAATTTTGAGGCAATTTTGTGCCTAAACCACTAACATGCAATAAGTGATTATGCGGGTATGCATACAATTAAAATAACACTCAATAATCGCTCGAGGAGGTAGAAAACCTTAATGCACTAAGTGAATCAAAAGCTAAGCTCCATTATGTCCAATGCAACAAAAGCTCTGCAAATCATTAACTAAAAGCATATGATGATGCAATGCATGGCCTAGACATGATTTCCAAATATGATTATTAATTTTTTTTTTTTTTTTTGGGTTTTCTCTTATTTTAAGATGAATACGATTTCAATCAAATGCTATAACTATATGACTTCTAAAAACGAGGATCTCATATAGTCTCATTTTTCAACTAATATTTCCACAATTTGACCAAAAATGAAAAAATTGTCCAAAAATCCTAACCTTATTACATTTTTATCAATTTAGTTATAGATTTTTTTTTATTTTACCAATTTAGTTCTAAATCTTTTCACTTTTTGCCAACTGAGTTCATCCGGCCAATTTTGGCCAAAAATCATTTACGTGAATACCAATCATGTCACATAAGATGGCCAGTGTTGGTATGGACAATCTTTAATAATATTTTAATTTTTTTATATATTTATATATATTTTTCTCTTTTCCTTTTTTTTTTTTTTCCTTTTCTTTTCTCTTCTTTTCAATTTTTTTTTTTTTGCCCAACCTTGTAGATGGCCGGCGGAGGTCGTCGGCCTCAGGCAAGGGCTGCCTTTGTTGGCCTCGGGCAAGGGACTCTCAGCCTCAGTCTAGCTTATAGTTGTTTTTTTTTTTGGTAAAGTCTAGCTTATAGTTGTTCGTTGATTGAGTCTTCAACATTCTATTTAGTCAAATGACTCCTAAGTCTTTTCGAAAATGGTCAAATGAGTGCTTATCTCCCACATCTACGCATTGCAAAATCATGCCTTTTTTGTCTTTCACAAAATTAAACCTTATTTAAACAATAATTAAGGAATAAAAACACGTAAGTTTCTCAAAAATTGACTGAGAAACTTGACTGTGTGATTTTATTGAAAAATAGAATTTGAATTTTTTTTTTTTTTTTGCATAACTTCATGTGACTTGAGAACAAATCAATATCATATACTTTGTGTTTTTCCTATCTACTTGGATAAAATTTAGGCTTTACCTTGTAATTGATTTCCATAATTAATTGTCTACTCAACGATCGATAAGATTCTTATGCATTGTTTAAAATAATGCTTCATTTCACAATACTCTAAATAGTTTATAATTGGCAAAAAAATAGCGCAAGTGCCAAAACTTGACATGGAGAGACACTTAAGTGCCAAAAGTTACGAAATGTATACTTAAGATGCCACTTTTAAAAAAATTAGGACACTTGAATGCCAAATTCGACGACTTTGGCTAGAAATCTTATTTGGCAATTTTTAAAAATATAACTGGCCTATGTGGCTCATCATAGAGCTGAGTCAACAAAGAAGAGCCAAAACGACGTCGTTTTACCTCTTTTTTGAATTTTAATATAAATATTAATTAAATTAAATTATTTATTAAAAAAAGATTGCATATTGCATATTGCAGAAGGCGAGGCTATGCCAGCCCTCACCACCACCTCCCCACCATTGCTAACAAGGGTTGACAATGACCGGTGACGGTGGGGGGAGGGTCGGCTAGAGGGCTCTGTGATAGTCGGGAGGAGGTGATGAGGGCTTGCACAACCCTTGCCTTTTGCAATTTGCAATCTTAGTTTTAAATTAAATTAAATTAATATTTATATTAAAATTCAAATCTAACGCAAAATGGCATCATATAGTGATTTTCTTTCCATGTCAGCGTGCAAAACGACATCGTTTTGTACTTGTTTCACTGGAAAACCGCTACGTCAGCATTTTAGCTAGATTTTCTCATCGTTGACACATAATTGATCCATTTTACTACAATTTTGACACTTAAGTATACATTTTCCGAACTTTTGGTACTTAAGTGTCTCCTCATGCTAAGTTTTGACATTCTAGGTGTCCGGCTCTCATTTATAATTTGTCCAGTTACTATAGGTTTCCAGCATGATGTTAGTACTTGATTGCATCTTTGTCAAAACATTTACGACTCAATTGACTGAAAATAAAACATTTAGGACATAGTTAATCAACCATCAAAATATTGGGACTTCTCTTACACTTATCTCACGCAACTAGTGTAATTTACTAAAAGAAGAGTAACTCTCCACATACACTATGTGTAATTGGTTCTGTTGCAATACCGTTGTTTCTTTTGTTATTAACGTATTAGATAACATTAAAATTACACATAAATGGAGCTAGCAAAAAGTATAGTTTTAATTTCTATTTTGCTATAACAGCAAATCCGATTTCGCTATAAAGGACATAAGTCTTAGTCCAGTGTCACGCACTTGTCAATAGATTCTACCGTATATGATTATATCGTTTTCAAAAGGAGAAAAAAAGAAGAGAGAATGTACTGATTATTTGTTATTCAAGCAGAGTTTTGTTTTATTTTTTTTTCTTTTGGGTCCGAAGTCAGGCAGAGCTAAATGGGTCGAAATATGCGTAGGTGGAATATTCATGCTCCGACCATTTGTCATTAACTTGTGGCATCATCCCATTCAAATAAGATTATATCAAGCATAATGATCGAGTTTAATTACGAGGAGAGAGATTTAAGAGTAGTGTCTGATAGATGTGATTTTGGAGGATTTACAGACAAGCCAGAAAGCGATAGGAAGTCTCCTTCACCGCGTTGTGTTTTTTTCTTGAAAGCGCTAGAAAAATTTCCGCCTCCAAAAAATTATTCTATAAACTACTCCAGTTGATTTTCCTCCAAAAGAAAATATATATACTTGCAATTGATTCCACTTCACTTTCTAAGATGTGGCAAGTCTCTTTCGTTGCCATGCGCTTTTTCTTGGAGGACAAGTTTCCGCAATAAAAAATTATTCTATATAATTTCCATCTATTCCACATCACATTATAATTTATCGATAAACATGAACTCAATGACAAAGAGATAACTATAAGAAACCATAACCCTTTATATAATGTTTTTTGGCCCAGATGCATGGAAAATAGGCTACTAGACTACGACGTGCCATTTTCCTCTTTTCTTCAGAGAGAATTATAGTAATGGTGGGGACGTCATCATAAACATAGATATATAATTCGTATTAAGAAAGAATAAGGAGTCTGTATGATGAAGCTTTCTTGAAAATTAACTTACAGGAAGCACCCAATGTCGGGACAAAAAAGTATCAATCTATGGAAAAAAAAAAAAAAAAAAATCGAACATGAGAGACCAATTAACTTCAAGGAACGGCACTTCCAAACACATTTTGTTCTATTCAATGAGTGAGGAGCCCATCTGTCCATATATAACTGCCCGTGGGGTACGTGAATGTATGATTCCACGAAGGTCCGATGCTTGTAATGGTCATTTTAAATTTAAGTAAAGAAAACATTTATTTCATGTATTTAGTCAAGAATAATAACGCAAAAAAGAGATAAGGAATTTATATATATTTTCATAGATTGATAAAGACTACATTAGCATTGTTATAGGTTTTGTTGATTGACTATTAAATATAATAAAATGACCATGATACAAATGACAATCAATCAAGAATATGCACAATCAAACGATATATATATATATATATATATATATATATATATATATATATATATATTCTGTAAGTCATGGAGAATCAAGTAAATGTCTAAATATCACTAACATCATTCAAACTCAAGACGACTTCAAAATAGTCAACTGAAGTTTGAAATCTAGCCAAATGGTGCCACAAAAGTTGTTTCTCCAATGACGGATTGGTGAATCTACAGCGGGGAGGGCGGGACAGTGAGTGAGGGGTTGTCCAGTGACTTTACGAGGCGAAACTTTAGGCTACAACTTGTCCGAGGGTGACAAGTCTGATGGTGGTGTCGATTTCTCAAATCAAGCAGTCGATGCTGCTGGCTTGCAAAATAATAACTAGCAACATAGCCAATACAACTGGCGTCATAGCATCAAGCAGTTTATACGTATGGCTTGTAAAATTAATTACTAAGTGATGCAGCCTGTATGGCTGGCCTAAAAAACAAAAGCCAGCTCCTTAAAAAACTGAGTAAGAACTTGATTATGAGACTATTCAAAAACAGGATTAAAATTTCTCCATAAGATTATGTGATTCAAGGAAATACGAAAATCATATGCTTTGGTTTTTTCCTATTTATTTAGTTAAAATGTAGGCTTTATTTCTCTATTGGTTTCCATAATCAAACTCTCCACTCTAGGATCGATACAATTCATATGTTATATTTCTGATTGTGGTTCAAATGATGCTTCATTTCGTAATAATCTCAAAGAATCCAACTTCTGGTTACGAGAAGTCACCGCTAGTGCTATTCATGCTTGATTGCATCTTTGTCAAAATATTTATGACTCAATTAATGAAAACTAATTAGTCTAGGACTTGATTAATCAACCGTCAAAACATGACGACTTATATTATACTTGTCTCACATGGCTAGTCTAATTCACTGAAAGAATAAGATTGACTCTCCACATGTATTATGTGTTAACGGTTCTCTCGCACTTCCCTTCGTTTTATTGTTAATCTATTAGATATCGTTGAAAAATACAAATAAATTGAGCTAATTAAAATTATTCTATCAACTATTCTAATTGATACCCTCCAAAAAGAAATTATATAATTTCAATTAATTTCACTTCGTGTTCTAGTCGCAGCTAGTCTTTTTCATCGCGTTGGTTGTTTGTTGGAATGGCCCTAGAAATTTCTTACAATAAAAGATTAATCTTTCACTAAAAACAAGAATATATTTTGATTGATTCCACTTCACGTTCTAGTATATTATTGATATGAACATCAACGAGAAGAGATACAAGAAATATTAATCCTTCGTTCAACGTTGCGTGGGCTATTAGACTACCAGGTCCCATCTTCCTCTCTCCTTAAAGGAAAAATTGTGGAAATGGTAGAGACATCATCATAAAATATATACATAATTCGTGTTAAGAAAGAATAAGGAGTCTGCATGACGTGAATTCCTTGAAAATTGCAACAAGCACCTAGTCATGAGAGACAAATACAGAAAGGAAAAACAATAAATCTTGTCGGGATTAGAAAAGTACCAACCCAAGGCGAAAAAAAAAAAGTGGCCAATTAATTTCAAGGGACGAGGCTTCCATTCACATTTTGCTCTATCAACTGAGCGAGGACTCCATCTGTTTATATCAAATTGCCCGTGGTGTGCGTGAACGATCTTTTCATTTTAAGATAAAGAAAGCATTTCTTTTATGAATTACATTCTATCTAATTAAGTAAAATATATCATATATGAGTTATTCCAATAAATATTCTTTTTTTTTTTTCAAGATAAAGATCTCAAAGATAAAGATATATTGTTGGACAAATATGTCAGACCAAACATTTCGTAACTGGTGTGAGACTCTTATGGTCTTTGAGTAGCTAAAAAACTCTTTTTTTTCCCTCTTTTCAAAGTATTATTTTTCTCGGAAACGACAATTGCATTTCCCTCTAAATGAGAATCATATGCTATTAAATTGCATAAGATCATCCCAAACCGAATGATATTTTAATCTATTTTGTAAATGTAAACTTAATATTTTTTATTTTTAAAGTGTCATCTAAATTACAAAGGTTCTCAAAATACCTTATATGTGCTATTGGAGCCCTAAATCATGTCGTGATGATATATCAATTTACGGAGAAAAAGAAAACATCGAACATTGGTCACCAATTACGTTCAAGGGACGGCACTTCCATTAACATTTCATTTGAGTGCCAACACCTCAAGCACCCAAATTTAGCACGAATGGACACTTAAGTATCAAAACTTATAAAAGGTATACATAAGTGCCAAATCAGAGAAGAAAAGAACACTTAAGTACTAATGGCGAGAACGTCTGACCAAATTGCTGACATAGCTTTTTCCGACGTGAATTTAAATAATGTGGCATTTCTTTATATATATATATACACACATGACGCTAACGTGGCTAGATAGCCCAAAATGGCATTGTTTCGGTCCAACTTTTATTTTTTTATATATAAATATAATTATATTAAACTAAAAAACTATAAAAGAGAGAGAGAGAACAGGGGCAGCAAATCAACGAGAGCCTCTATGGCCCTGGCCGCCGCCACCCCACCATTGTCAGAAAGGGCCAGCAATAGTGGGGCGAGGGTCGGCTAGGGTCACTGGGCCTAGACTAGTGGCCAATGACCTTGGTCGACCATAGGCAAGCCAACAGCGGCCCTCACCTAGATCTGGGGCGAGGGGTCATGGCCCTCCCCAGATCGGGCCAAGAGGAGACGCCGACCCTCGCCCTACCGTCATTGGCCTTTCTGACGATGGTGAGGCAGTGACAGTAAGGGCCATAGAAGCCCTCATTGATTTGCTGTTCCTATTTTTTTTAAATTTTAATTAATATTTATATTAAAAATCAAATTTGGCGGTAAAACAACGTCATTTTGAGATAAGCATTACTGAGTAAACATTTTGGCAAGCCACGTAGGTCAGTTTTATTATTAAAATAATACCATGTTGGATTTTTGGCAAGTCTCGTCGGAGTCGGTAATTAAGCATCCAATTTTCTAAAAAAAAATGGTACTTAAGTGTATCTTTTGGTTTGACAAAAAAAAATGTACCTTTTGAAAATTTTTGCACTTGGGTGTTCATCCAAATTTTGACACTTGATATGTACGAATACCCATTCCGTTCTCTTCGGGTAGAGTTTATTTTTATTTTTTTTTAAGAGTGGGGGAAGAGTTCAAATATGTATACGTGGAATATGCATGCTCAGACCATCAGTCATTAACTTATGACATCATTCCATGCAAATAACATGATGTCAAGTATAATAATATAGTTTAATTACGGGAAGAGAGATGTCGAAATTGTTTATAATAGATATCATTCTGAAAGATTTATGGACGAGCCAAAGAACCGTGGGTAGTCTCCTCTGCGTCGCGTTCTTTCTTAAAAGGGCCAGAGAAATTTCCCACAATAAAAAATGCATTCGATCACCAATTCTAATTGAATACACTATATATGTTTGTGTGTGTATATATATATACACACACAATTTGAGTTGATCCCACGTCACGTTCCAATTGATTCATTAATATGAACATTAACGACAATAGATAAAAGATATCATGACCCTTTATTTGATGATGTCTAAGCCAGATTCGGGGAAATTGGGGTACTAGACTAACAGTTCCCATTTTCCACTTTTCTTAAGAGAGAAGTATAGTAATGGGGGGATGTCATCGCAAGCGTGCGCCCACACACACACACACACACACACACACACACACAAAAGTGACAAATTATAAATCATGTCGGCATAAGATGTCACGCGCCGATCCTCGGGCGCGCCCATCCCTCACTTGGTCGATTAAATAGCGACGTCCCAGGATGCAAAGCAAACTTCATAGTATATATTACGATACTATTAACAAAAGTCGGATCTATCACACATAGGTTCACAACTCAGGTTTGCAAAACAGGGTGGGGGTCTCAATCCTCATCAGGGTCATAATCATGTTCCTCTTCAGGTTCTTCTTCAGGGTCCTCTTCAGGTTCCTCCTCATGTTCGACAATCTCTCATTCTTCCTAGCTCCAGTTGGAGCCCACATCTGAGTACAATGGAGAGTCAGGATCACCTTCCAGCTTTGGATTCTTCGTGTCGACCACCGATCCACCCTTTAGATCTATTGTCCCATTCCCAAATGCTACCTCTAAGACATACAGAGGTACATCACACTCCAAGACCGGACCCTCTCTTCGTCCATCGTTGTAATGGCAATACCACGACCGGTATTTGTGGGGCCTCTTTTGGGGTTCACCCACATCAACCCAGACAGTTGATTTCACTAGTACGTACTCTAAGCCTTCAAGGTGATGGTGTATTAGGCTGTGATAACCTATCTCAGTGATCTCTTCAAGTATACCAAAATGCATGGGAGGGGGTGGAGGTGCTGCCATCTAGGGACCTGAAATGTTATCCTACAATGGGGTGAGACGACATCTCAGCGGGTTCTACCCCCTAAGACTCGATTAGGAAGACAATACGCTCTGAGGGCTGCCTAAGCACCACATGGGTCAGAGGACTTACCTTGGCCTTAGTCTCTTCCCTACAAGTCAATACAATTTCAAATAGACATGCAATTAATCACCATAGCGAACCCTCGATCAATCGACTCAGTCGATTACATGTCATCTCGACCTTCTCCTGGTCGGTACATTCAATACTATCTATAAAGTCCGACCGTGGTCTAGGATTGTTCACCAAAAGCTGAAAATAGATAGTATAGCTCGCCTAAAGCTGATAATATAGTATACTATATATATGCTCGCCCAAAGCTGATGATTTAGGGTCCCCCTAAAAGATAGTATACTATATATGCTCACCCAAAGCTGATATTAATTTGCTCGCCCAAAGCTGATAATAATTTGCTCGCCCAAAGTTGATAAGTTTAGGATAGTCTACCACTCCAGTCATATATCCAATTTCTCATTTTTATCATATCCGATAAAAATAGCCGTGTGTGAATATACGGTTGGCCTTAGCCAAAATATCATAATTTCACTTCCACAATTCCCACCATTTTGTATAGTCCACCAAAACATTTTTGGCGTTGTAAACCAACGCTCAGTTATTTTCCACTCAATTACTGAAATTAATTAATTTAGGAATAAAATCCTAAAATCACAATTAAATCAATTCAGTACAAGTTAGAGTTCAAATAAATAAACACGAGTGCACTACGATAATCAGCATAAAATTTCGATCACCGACTATCCCGATCTAATTTCTGGAAAATAAACAAATAATTAATAAGTTCAAAAAATATAAAATAAATGCCAATAAATCCAAATTAGGCTCGTAATGCCTAATTGGACGTCGGAATGGACCCGGAAAATTTCCGAGGTTCGTTAAATAAATACTAGCACGTGTTTACTCGCTAATTGCACTAACCAATTGCCTAACATGCATCAGTAAAGCATTAAATTAACTAATCTAATCTAATCTATCCACCTAATCACACTTAATTAAATCTAATCACCCCATAAGCATCATTAACCTAAGCGAGGATTAGTGAGTTGAACTCACTTGTTTGGGGAGCAGGTTGGATCAAATCGACGGGAATGTCGCAGGGAACCATTAACTCCAAGGCGGGCCTAGCAACCGAGGTCCGGAACCACCTCGAAATGGGCCTTGAGGGTGGCTGGAAACCCACACTTTTGCTCTTTGTTTGATGCTGGAAAAGAGAGGAAACAAAGTTGGTTGAGGCAAACTAGACCGATGGAGGCAACGGCAAGGCCGATCGGCCAACAACACAAGCTCATGGTGGTCGGAGGGGGCTCACGACAGCCTGAGCTGATCGAGACAGCTCCTGGGATGCACAGACAGAGGTGGAGACGTGGCTGGGACGGCGTGAGGGCGAGACGACCAGGCGCGGGCGGACGGTGGCGTCGCGGGCAGTCGAGGGCGGTTTGGCGGCGATCCTAGCTCCGGCGGTGGCTGCGATGACACGGTCGGCTTCTGGTTCGGTTGTTGAAGCTAGAACGGCACAAAAATGGAGGGGAAAGGGAGTTGGTCGACAGCCTTGGAGAGGAAGAGAGACATAAGGGACAAGGGGCCTACCAATTGCCAAATCTTCTCCTCCATGGTCCCCTTGACCAGTCCTCATCCACCAGCATCTCCTTGGCTGCAATTCAGCCACCCATGCTCATCTTTGGACATTTGAAATGGTCCAAAACCATAGGCTAAGGGGGGCATACGAATTTGGTTGATTTTCCTTCCAATTGGATACTTATTTTCCCTCAAATCAATTCAATTCGACCTCAATAAATTCAATCGACACCTCAACGATCCAATTGGTATTTTTCCTCACCAATTGATCCCACTTGCTTCTCAAATGCACAATAAAAACTATCCCCGGTTTTTTCTGGACAAAAACGACCCAAGGACGACTTTTTCCCAAAAAGTCTTGTGTTTCAAAAAAATATTTTGAGGCTGAGTCGACGTTCCTAGAATTAATTGTGACATGAGAGAACTTTCAATTTCTGAAATTGGACTCAAATTCGCAGTTAATTTCGATTCGACGCGATTTTAGCGTAACCTAGGCTACCAGGTAGTTTTCAGAAGTTTTTAGTGCAAATGACCCGTGGTTGATTTTCTTCGAGCCACAATGAACCCACTCGACACAATGACGACTCTTGGTTGTCGTGAAAATCTCGAGGATTCAAATACGGACACATGTACCAAAACAATAGAAAAATCAGTCTAGTGCCGGCTGACGAGAATTTTCTAATTTAGTGGTGTCACCCATGATTAGCCACACATCTCAGTCGAACCGTCCTATCTCTAATCCATGATCGATTTTTAATTGTGCCGTAATGGCCTCTAAAGATGAGCACGGTCGAATAGCTGATTCTTGGTCAAATTCTCAAGTCTAATGCATTAAAATTCCTTAATGGTTTCCCCAGATAGTCTAGTTATCTCGAGAGTGATCAGCTCTGAGAACAGCCCTATAGGCGTGTCGATGAAATGCCCAATTTATTCAATAGAAAACATGATTGAAAATTTGGGATGTCACATAAGATATCAGAAAAAAAGAACATTAAAAATGGGAAAAGTTCTAAATAAGGGCCTGAAGTACCCTTAACTTTTCAAATAAAGATTTAAAGTGAATTTTGTCTCAAATAGGAACATGGGGTGTCATCATTTTCTCAAATAAGGGCATGAATTAGACCTTATTTCAAATAAAAGCCTGAAGTGACCATATCAGTCTGAAAGAAGAACCTAACCTCACTGGCTGGTCAAGGCATTCCTATCTTTTGCACTTCCTATTTTCTTCCTTTTTTTTTCTTTCTATTTCCTTTTTTAATACGAAAGACAAAGTTAAAAAAAAAAAAGACTAATACTTGAAAAAGGAAGACAATTTTTTTTTTAAAAGCCAGTCTTCCTGCCTATGGGTACCTTAGCGAGGGCCAACGATCTCGCCGACCAAAGCTAAGGGCCTACTAGCCCTTGCTAGAAATGGGAGAGGGCCAGACCCTCTTTGGGCAAGGGCCAATGATCCACTTTCGATTCTAGTGAGGCCGACAACGGTTGCCTAGACCTAGGGCCTAAATCTAAGAGTGGGGGTAGCCCTCTCTTGGTTTGGCAAGGGTCAGAGGTGATGGGGCAGCGGCCATAGGCAAGAGAGGGCTGCCAGCCCTCCTGCCTATATATTTATTTATTTAAGTTTTAGCCTTGTTTATAGAAAAGGAAAAATGAAAGAAAATAAGAAAAATTAAAGGACGAAAATGCCATTAACCAGCCAATGATATCAAGTCCTTCTTTGATACTAATATGATCATTTTAGGCCCTCATTTGAGACAAGGTTTACTTCAGACATTTGTTTGAAAAATAAGGACACTTCGAACCCTTATTTGAAATAAGGTTTACTTAAAACTTTTGTTTGAAAAGTTGAAGGCACTTCGGATCCTTATTTGGAAATTTTCCTTAACAACAAGGAACAGCACTTGGATCCCATGTTTAAGTCGTTGGTGTATGAGAATTTATGATTCCATGAAGAAGCATGATCTTTCTAAATTTAATATAAAGAAAGCTTTCCATTCATGCATTATCTTCTATGTGATTAAGTAAATCATGTTATATATAGGTTAGATTTCCAAGAAAAATTCAAAGGGAAAATACCAAATAATTTTTTTCAAATTAAAAATTTCTATGATGAAAATTTCTCATTGGACAAAGAATTCAAACTGAACATTTTGTAACGGGTGTAAGACTCTTATGGTGATGCTAGAAGCGGCAGCCAAAAGAAATTCCTCTTTTCAAAATAATATATTTTTACGAAAAGAAAATAATTATCTTTTCGCCTATGACAATTCATTTCCCTCAAAATAAAATTATATGCTACTAACTTGCAAAAAATAATTTGCTAAATTATCTAAATGTATTCCTTGATTTGATGATACGTTACTGTATTATGTTATTAATAACTCAATTTTTTTAATTCTAAAGTGTCAACTACATAATAAAGGTTCTCAAAATGCAATACGTGTGGTATAGGGGACCCAAGCATTCTGCTTGTTTCTTGATTGAGTCTTATTTGTATTTAATCAATTGACTCCTAAGGTTTTTGGAAATTGTGTAATTGAGTCCTAGTCTCCTTGCTGGTGATATTTACTTATCACAAAATCATGTCCTTTTAGTTCTTTACAAAACTAGAAATTATTCTGACAATAAACAAGGAAAAAAACGAATAGGTTTCATTGAAAACTGAGTCAAAAAGTTAATTATGAGACTTTATTCAAAACATAATTTAAATTTTCTCGATGACATTATGTGACTCAAGAAAAGACGAAAATCATATACTTTGAGTTTATTCTATCTATTTTGGTAAAATATAGGCTTTATTTATCTTTTGGTTTCCATAATCAAATTATTTACTCAATGATCTATAAGATTCATATGTTTCATTTCTAAAGGTGGTTCAAATGATGCTTCATTTCATAATAATCTCAAAGAGTACAACTTCCAGTTACGAGAGGTCACCGATCGTGATATTAGTACTTGATTGCATCTTAGTCAAAACATTTATGACTCAATCAATAAAAAATAATTCATTTAGGATTTGATTAATCAACCATCAAAACATTAGGACTTGTATTACGCTTGTTCTCACAGAACTGGTGTTATTCACCGAAAGAAGAAGAGTAACTCTACACATGTACTGTGCGTTGTCGGTTCTCCAGTAATTCCCTTGTTTGTTTTGTTGTTACTCTACTAGATAACATTAAAGAAAACAAAAATATTGATCTAATTAAATTTATTCTATCAACTATTCTAATTGATATCCTCCATGTATAACATCAATTGATTCCACTTCATGTTTTATGCCGTGGGAAGTCTCTTTCATTGCATTATATTATTTCTTGGAAGGCTCGAGAAATTTTCCACAATAAAAATTTATTCTTTCATTCCATAAAATAAAATATATAATTTGAGTTGATTTCACTTCACGTTTTAATTTATTAATCAACACGAGATACAAGAAATCGTAATCCTTTATTCAATGTTGTTTGAGGCCAAATTTGTGGAGAATAAGACTACCAGGTCCCATTTTCCTATTTTCTTGAAGAAGATGCGAGATTCAGTGATCGTCTACCAATTATTTTGCTTCACATGTCTATTCTTGTGGAACAAGTATGTGCTGAACCCTACTAGTTCTTTGTTGATCTTAATTATTTTCTAGATTTGGCTTTGTTTTGTAGTATTTTGGGTTTCGTTATGTTTCGGTTTGCTTTGCAGTAAAGTTTACGTACTTTTTATGTATTTTTTTAGCAATAAATACAATTTTCTTTTGAAAAAAAAAATCATTGTCAAAACATTAAGAACTCAATTGACTAAAAATATTTTGTTTAGGACTTAATTGATTGACCATCAAGACGTTCGGTATTTTATTACACTTCTTATACAACTACTGTGATTAACTAAAAGAAGAAGACTAGCTCTCCACAGCACTTCATGACATGTTCTATCACAATTTCTTAGTTTGTTTTGGTTTCACTATATTAGGTTAAGAAATATATATATATATATATATATAAATTAAGCTAACAAAACTATAACTTTAATTTCAATTTCACTATAGCATCAAGTTTAATCTAGATATAGATGACATAAGTTTTAGGTCCAGTGTCCTGCGCTTGTCATTATTTCTACAGTATTTCATTTTATAGTTTTCAAAACATAGACAGCGAATTGATTTTTAATTAGTTATGCGAGACTTCCTCTTTTTTTCATTTTTTCTCTTCTTTTCAGACTAAGGCAGAGTTGAATGGGTTGAAATATGCGTATGTGGAGTATGCATGCTCGGATTGAGACTCATCAATCGTTAGCTTATGACATCATTCCATGCAACTCACATATTATCAGGAAAAATTGTTCAAAAAATCTTAAACATTTTGCAATTGTGCCAATTCAGTTCTATATATATATTTTTTTTGCCAATTTAGTCCTAAACCTTTTACAATTGTGCCAGTTTAGTCCATCCAGCCAAAATTGGGCAGTCGGCATTAACGTGGACGCCGGCCGTCCGGTGAAAGCTGACATGGCAATTTTTTAATAATTTTTTTTACTTTTATTTTATTTTTTTTAGAATTTTCAAATATTTTTAGAATTTTTGAATTCTTTTTTTCTACCTTCTCCTTCCTCCGCCGGCCGGCGCGACCGGAGGCGAGGGCCGGCGAGGTCGGCCTCATTGTCGCCGGGCGAGGCCCCGGATCTCGTGAGGCTTGGCCTCACCCAGCCCATGGCAAGTGCCAAGCTCGCCGGCACTAGCGGGTCGACCCTTGCCGGATCCAATGCGAGGGTCCACCTCGCCTTGGCCGGCGAGGGTCCTCGCCCGGAGATGGCGAGGCTTGACCTCGCCATGGCTCGGGCGAGGCCGAGCCTTGCCAGATTGGATGGCCCGACGGAGCCCCCGCCGCGATTCAACGGGCTGTCAAACCCTCACGACCATCGACGGCGCGATGAGATCCTCAATTCGATGCGAACGTTGTGCTCCCGCCACCCCTCGCCGGTGGCCGGCGAGGCCGAGTCACGTCACCGGATCTGGTGAGGCTCGGCCTCGCCTAGCCATGGCGAGGTCGAGCCTCATCGGCCAAGGCGAGGTCGACCCTCGCCTTGGATCCGGCGAGGGTCGACCTTGCCGTGCCGGCGAACTCGGCCCTCGCCATGGTTGGGCGAGGCCTCGCCCGGTGACGGCGAGGCCAACCTTGCCGGCCCTCGCGTCTGGTCGGTGCCGGCCGGCTAGAGGAAGGAGAAGGTAGAAAAAAAGAATTAAAAAATTTAAAAATAAAAATAAAAAATGAATTACAAAATTTAAAAAATTTAAAAAATTTAAAAAATTCGAGAAAAATAAAAAATTATTAAAAAATTGCCATGTCGGCTTTCGCTGGACAACCGGCGTTCACGTCGGCGCCGACCGGCCAATTTTGGCCGGATGGACTAAACGGCACAATTGTAAAAGATTTAGGACTAAATTGGCAAAAAAAAAAAAAGTTTATGATTGAATTGGCACAATTGCAATAGGTTTAGGACTTTTTTGGTAATTCTTCCCAATTTCTTAGTTTGTTTTGGTTTCACTATATTAGGTTAAGAAATATATATATATATATATATATATAAATTAAGCTAACAAAACTATAACTTTAATTTCAATTTCATTATAGAATCAAGTTTAATCTAGATATAGATGACATAAGTTTTAGGTCCAGTGTCCTGCGCTTGTCATTATTTCTACAGTATTTCATTTTATAGTTTTCAAAACATAGACAGCGTATTGATTTTTAATTAGTTATGCGAGACTTCCACTTTTTTTTCTTTTTTTCTCTTCTTTTCAGACTAAGGCAGAGTTGAATGGGTTGAAATATGCGTATGTGGAGTATGCATGCTCGGATTGAGACTCATCAATCGTTAGCTTATGACATCATTCCATGCAACTCACATTTTATCAGGGAAATTTGTTAAAAAAATCTTAAATATTTTGCATTTTTGTCAATTTATTCATAAATTTTTCAATTTTGCCAATTTAGTCCTAAAAATTTTCACTTACCAATTGAGTATATCCAACCAATTTTGATTGGAAATTGTTGACGTAGATGGTTGATGCGACATGGCAATTTATTAATAATATTTTGAATTTTTTTTTTTTATGGTTTTTTCTCTTTTTATTTATTTATTTATTTTTGATTGTTTTTGAGCTAGGGCTAGCTAGGGTTGCTAGCTGACCCTCGCCAGGCCCAGGCGAGGGTGTCAAGCCCCTCACTAGCTCTCAGCGAGGGCTACAATGCCCTTGCCGGCCAATGCGAGGACCACAACACCCTTGCAAGATTTGACAAAGTGAGGGCTCGCAGGCCCTCATTGGCCCCAAGTGAGGGCCCCAAGTGAGGTCACCGCCCTCACCTAGCCAGATTTGACAAGGGCATCGTGACCCTTGTCGATTTTGGGCGAGGGCTCACGCACCCTCGCTTTGGCCTGCTAGGGTGTTGCGGCCTTATCCTAGGGTCGGCTAGCCCTCACCTGTGGCTAGCGAGGGTCACTGGCCCTCACCCGTGACCGATGAGGGTTAGCCAGCCACCGTCACCGGCTAAACTCCAAACCCCCAAAAAAAACAAAGAAAAGTAAAAAAAAAAAGAGAAAAATCATAAAAAAAATTTAAAATATTATTAAAAATGTGCTACGTTAGCAAATTCGATCAAAATTGGACGAATAGAATCAACTGGCAAAAAGTGAAGATGTTTCGGATTGAATTGACAAAATCGAAAGGTTTAAGACTGAAATGGTAAAATTACAATAGATTTAGGACGTTTTGGATAATTTTTTTCATTTTATCGTACACTGATAAAGTTTAACAATGAGGAGAGAGGTTTCAGAGTAGTTTGGACGATTTGTGGATAAGGTAGAGCGTCGCAAGAAGTCTCCTTCATTGGGTTATGCTTTTTCTTAGAAGGACCCGAGAAATGTCCCACGTTAAAAGATAATTCTACCAATTCTACATGATTACTCTCCAAAAAGAAAAATATATAATTCGGTTGATTTCTCTTTCTGCTCTAAGTCATGGGAAGTTTCCTTCCTCGCGTTCTCTTTTTTTGGAAGGGCCCAAAAGATTAAAATTATTCTATCACTCTAAAAAAGAAAATATATAATTTTAATTGATTCCACATCACATTTCAATTAATTAATGAATATCAACGACAAGCGATAAAAGATATCATAACCCTTTAATTGATGTTGTCTGGGCCAAATTCGTGGAAAATAGGGTACCAGACCACCAGGTGACCAGGTCCTATTTTCCTCTTAAGAGTGAATCATGGATGTGGTGGGGACGTCATCGTAAGCATAAACATATAATACGAATTTAGAAAAAATAAGGAGTCTGCATGATGTGGATTCCTTGAAGATGACATGAACAAGCCCCCAATCACAAGTGACAAACGCAAATAGGACAAATAATAAATCAAGTCGGGATAAGATATCAATTCACGGAGAAGAAACAATACTCAAACATGAGCGACCAATTAAGTTCAAGGGGCGGCACTTCCTCTCACATTTCATTCTATTCAATTGTGAGGACTCTATCTATTCATATAAAATTGCCCGTGGGGGACGTGAAAGTTATTTTCCACGAAGGTCCGATGCTTGTAATAATCTTTTCAAGTTTTATGATAAAGAAAGCATTTCATTTGTGTATAAATTATGTTATATACAATTAGTCCGAACAAAACAAACTAATTTATGTTATATATAGTTTACGTCACTTATGGTAACATCTAGAGAGGCCGACATGAAATATTTCTTTTTTCCCCCTCCTTTTATAGTGTTGTCTTTCTCGCTGATGACAATCATTTCCCTTTGTTGCATTAGATCATTTGCTAAATTATCCCAATGTATTCCTTATCTATCATGTAATTGATAACTTCACATTTTTTATTTATTCGAAAGCGATAACTTAATAATATATGTTCTCAAACTATAATATATGTGCTATAGCATTTTGTGTTGATTGAGTCTTAAAGATTCTATAAGATTAATTGACTCCTAAGTCTTTTTGGAAAATGTGCAATTGAGTTCTGATCCCCTGCTGGTTACATTTTTTTCATGGCAAATCATGTCCTTTTAGTTTTTCACAAAATCAAGCATCATGTTGACAACAATTAAGGAATAAAACTCGCAAATTTCGTTGAAAGTTGAGTGAGCAACTTAATTATGACAAAAGTAGAATAAAATTTTTTTCCTGACTTTATGCGACTCAAGAAAAAAATAATTATCATGTACTTTGGGTTTTTCCTATCTGTTTTGTTAAAATTTAGGCTTTTTTTTTTTTTTTTTTTTTATTGGTTTTTATAATCAAGTTCTATACTCGATGATCTATAAGATTCATATGCTTTATTTCTGATTGTAATTAAAATAATACTTAACTTTAGACTAAAAGACCATCAACGATATTAGTACTTGATTGCATCTTCGTCGAAACATTTAGGACTCAATTGATTAACTTCTGCTTCACTTATTCTCACACAACTAATGTGATTAACTAAAAGAAGAAGAGTAACTCTCCACATATATTATGTGTAAACGGTTCTGTTGCAATTCCTTGTTTCTTTTGTTATTACCCAATCAGATAACGTTACAAAATACAAATATATTGAGTTAACAAAAACTAAAGTTTCAATTTCTATTTCTCTATAGGAACACGTTTGATCTAGCTATAAATGACATAGTCTTCGCCCAAAGTCATTCACTTGTCATTAATTTCTACATTATTTCATTATATAGCTTTCGCAAGGAGAAAAAAACAAGAGAACGCATTGATCTTTAGTTTGTCAGGCAAAGGGTGTGTGTGTGTGTGTATTCATATGCATACATGGAATATGCATTCTCGGACAATCAGTCATTAACTTATGACATCATTCCATGTAAAAAACATTATATCAAGTATAATAATCGAGTTTTCTAACGAGGAGAGAGATGTCAGAGTAGCGTCTAATAGATCTTATTCTGGAAAATTTATGAGCCATGGGAAGTCTCCTTCCTGGCGTTGCATTTTTTCTTGGAAGGTCCCAAGAAATTAAAAATTATTCTATCATATATATAATTTGAGTTGATTCCACCCCACGTTTCAATTGATTAATTAACATGAACATCATCGACAAGAGATAAAAGAAATCATAACCCTTTCTTTGATGTTGTCTGGCTCAGATTCGTGGAAATTAGGGTACTAGACAACCAGGTTTCATTTCCCTCTTTTCTTAAGAGAGAATAATAGTCATGATGGGACGTCATCGTAAGCAAAGATATATAATTCGTATTAAGAAAGAATAAGGAGCCTACATGATGGAGATCCCTTGAAATTAAAGCACCCAAACATGTCGGGACAAAAAAGTATCAATCTACCGAATAAAATATGAAACATGAAGGGCCAATTAAGTTGAAGGGACGGCAATTCCATTGGCGTGCTGTTATTAGTCAATGAGTGAGGACTCCATCTGTCCATATATAATTGCCCGTAGTGTACGTGAATGCATGATTCCACGAAGGTCCGATGCTTGTAATGGTTTTTTTTTTTTTAATATAAAGAAAGGATTTCATTCGTGTGTTACATTTTATTATATAGGTTGGATTTCCAATAAAATTTAAAGGGAAAAATACCAAATACTTTTTTAGAAAATAAAAATTTCTAAGATGAAAAAATTCCGGTCAGACAAAAAGTTTAAACTAAACATTTTGAAACGGTTGAGGGACTTTTATGGTGATGCATAGAAGGGGTAGCAAAAAAAAAAATTCTTTTTTTCCCTCTTTTCAAAGTATTATATTTTCACGAAAAGAAAAGTATTTTTTTTTTTGCTGTTGACAATTCATTTCCCTCAAAAAAATTTATGCTACTAACTTGCATAATATCATTTGCTATATATCCAAATATATTCCTTAATTCAATGATAGATTAATCTATTATATAATTGATAACTCAATATTTTTTTATTCTAAAGTGTCAACTACATAACGAAGATTCTCAAAATGCAATACATATGGTATAGAAGAGCTAAGCGTTCTAGTTGCTTCTTTATTGAGTCTTATCTGTATTTAATCAATTGACTCCCAAGCTTTTTTGGAAAATGAGTAATTGAGTCCTAGTCTCCTTGCGGGTGATATTAACTCATCGCAAAACCATGTCCATTTATTTCTTTACAAAACTAATAATTATTCTGACAATAACCCAGGAATAAAACGAATGAGATTCATTGAAAACTGAGTGAGAAACTTAATTAGGAGACTTTATTCAAAACATAATTAAATTTTTCTCCATGTTATGTAACTCAAGAAAAAGCGAAAATAATATATAGTTTGGGTTTTTCCTATCTGTTTTGGTAAAATGTAGGCTTTATTTCTCCATTGGTTTCCATAATCAAACTCCCGATTGATAAGATTCATATGTTTTATTTCTAACTGTGTTTCAAATGATGCTTCATTTCATAAAAATCTCAGAAGTACAACTTCTGGTTACAAAGGTCACCAACAATGATATTAGTACTCGACTGCATCTTAGTCAAAATATTTAGGACTCAATTAATCAATAAATAATTTATTTAGGACTTGATTAACATTAGGGCTTATACTACACTTGTTCACACACAATTAGTTTGATTCACCGAAAGAAGAAGAGTAACTCTTCACATGTACTATGTGCTCCCGGATCTATATCAATTCCCTTGTTTGTTTTGCAGTTACTTTACTAGATAATGTTAATAAACACAAATAAATCGATCTAATTAAATATATTCTATCAATATTCTAATTGATATCCTCCAAAAATAAAATATATAACATCAATTGATTCCGCTTCACATTTTGAGTCATGAGAAGTCTCTTTCATCACGCTCTGTTTTTCCTTGGAAGGGCTCGAAAAATTTCCCACAATGAAAATTTATTCTTTCATTCCATAAACAAAAATATAAAATTTGATTTGATTCCACTTCACGTTCTAATTTATTTATAAACGAGAACATCAACGACAAGAGATACAAGAGACCGTAATCCTTTATTCAACATTGTTGGGGTCAGATTCGTGGAAAATAAGGCTACTGGACTACCAGGTCCCATCTTCCTATTTCCTTAAGAGAGAAGTTTTGGAAATGATGGGGACGTCATATATAAACAATAAATCGTCTTGGGATATGAAAAGTATCGATCCACGAAAAATCAAAACATGAAACTTAAGTAGCCAATTAGGTTTAAGAGACGGCACTTCCATTCACATTGGTTCTATTCAATGGGCGAGGACTCCATCTGTCCATATCAAATTTCCCGTGGTGTACGTGAATGATCTTTTCAAATTTAAGATAAAAGAAAGCATTTCATTGATGGAATACATTCTATTTAATCAAGTGGAGTATGTCATATATCGGTTATTAGAATACAAAATTCAGGGGAAAATACAGATCAATTGAGCTAATGAAAATAGTATCAATTTTAATTTTACTATCGTAATAAGTTTGATCTAGCTATAAAGGACATAAGTCTTAGTCCAGTTGATTGATTTATATGAACATTAATGACAAAAGATAAAAGAAATCATAACTTTTTATTTGATCTTGTCTAGGCCAGATTCGTGGTCATTTGGGCACCAGAAGGTACCTTTCCTCTTTTCTTAAGAGAGAATTATAAATCGTATTAAAAAAGATTAAGGAGTCTGCATGATGGACATTCCTTGAAATTAACTGACAACAAGCGTCTAATCATGTCGGGACAAAAAAGTACCAATCTCTGGAAGAAAACATGGAACATGAGGGACCAATTAAGTTGAAGGGACGACACTTCCATTCACATGTCGTTCTATTCCACGAATGAGGACTCCGTCCGTCCATATATAATTGCCCGTGGTCTACGTTGCATGTATGATTCCACGAAGGTCCAATGCTAGTAATGATCTTTTCAAATTTAATATAAAGAAAGCATTTCATTCACGTATTGCATTCTATTTAATTAAGTAAATTATGTTATACATAGGTTAGATTTCCAATAAGAGTTTAAAGGGAAAAATACCAAATGCTTTTGTACAAAGTAAAAATTCTTAAGATGAAAAATTTCTTATTGGACAAAGAGTTCAAGCCAAACATTTTGTAATGGATGTGGAACACCTATGGCAATGCCTAGAAAGGGTAGGGAAAAAGAAAAATCCTCTTTTCAAAGTGTTATCTTTATACAAAAAGAAAGGTATTATCATTTTTTTTTTTTTTTTTTTTTTTTACCAATGACAATCCATCTCCCTCAAAATAAAATTATATGCTACTGACTCGCATAAAATTATTTGCTAAATTATCCAAATATATTCCTCAATTCACTCATACATTAATCTACTATGTAATTGATAACTCAGTACTTTTTTATTCTAAAGTCAACTATATAATAAAGGTTCTCAAAATGCAATACATGTGGTGTAGGAGACGTAGGCCTTCTGGTTGTTTCTTGAATGAGTCTTATTTGTATTTAATCAATTGACTCCTAAGCTTTTTTTCGAAAATGTGTGATTGAGTCCTAGTCTCCTTGCTGGTGATTTTTACTCATCGCAAAATCATGTCCTTTTATTCTTTACAAAACTAGTAATTATACGGACAATAACAAATGAATAAAACGAATAAATTTCGTTGAAAACTGAGTGAGAATCTTAATTATGAGACTTTATTCAAAACATAATTAAATTTGTCTCCATAACATTATGTAACTCAAGAAAAAACGAAAATCATATACTTTAGATTCTTCCTATCTATTTTTATTAAAAAAGAAGTAGGCTTTACTTTTCTATTGGTTTCCATTACTGATTTGTCCACTCAATGATCGATAAAATATATACGTTTTATTTCTTTTTGTGGTTCAAATAATGATTTATTTCATAACAATCTCAAAAAGCACAACTTCCATGGAAGGTCACCGGCAGTGATATTAGTACTTGATTGTATCTTGATCAAAACATTAGGACTTATGTTACACTTGTTCTCGCACAACTAGTGTGATTCATTGAAAGAAGAAGAGTAAATCTCCCCATGAACTTGTGTTATTGGTTTTATAGCAATTCTCCTGTTTGTTTTATTGTTACATTAATAGATAACGTTAAGAAAACATAAATTAATTGGTCAGATTAGAAGTATTCTATCAACTATTCTAATTGATACCCACGAAAAAGAAATTTATAACATAAATCATAAATTGATTTCACTTCACATTTTAAGTCATGAGAAGTCTCTTTCATCGTATTGCATTATTTCTTGGAAGGGCCCGAGAAATTTCCCACAATGAAAATTTATTCTTCCATTCCATCAAGGAAATTATATAATTTGAATTGATTCCTTGTCACTTTCTGATCTATTAATAAACAAGAACATCAACGACAAGAGGTACAAGAAATCATAATCCTTTATTCAACGCTGTTGGGGCCAGATTCGTGGAAAAAAAAGGCTACTAGACTACCAAATCCCATCTTCCTATTTCCTTAAGAGAGAAATTTTGGAAATGGTGGGGACGTCACATATAAACAATAATTCATTGCCAATTAAATTCAAGGGACGGCACTTCCATTCACATCTTGTTCTATTCAATGGATGAGAACTCCATCTGTCCATATCAAATTGCCCGTCGTGTACGTGAATGATCTTTTCAAATTTAAGATGAAGAAAGCATTTCATCAATGTAATACGTTCCATTTAATCAAGTGAAATATGTC
This sequence comes from Eucalyptus cloeziana, assembly GCA_014182715.1. Lineage (NCBI taxonomy): Eukaryota > Viridiplantae > Streptophyta > Magnoliopsida > Myrtales > Myrtaceae > Eucalyptus > Eucalyptus cloeziana. The sequence continues at coordinate 33,713,949 of CM024636.1, forward strand.
ATATAGCAATTCTCCTGTTTGTTTTATTGTTACTCTAATAGATAACGTTAAGAAAACATAAATTAATTGGTCAGATTAGAAGTATTCTATCAATTATTCTAATTGATATCCACGAAAAAAGAAATTTATAACATAAATCATAAATTGATTTCACTTCACATTTTAAGTCATGAGAAGTCTCTTTCATCGTATTGCATTATTTCTTGGAAGGGCCGAGAAATTTCCCACAATGAAAATTTATTCTTCTATTCCATCAAGGAAATTATATAATTTGAATTGATTCCTTGTCACTTTCTGATCTATTAATAAACAAGAACATCAACGACAAGAGGTACAAGAAATCATAATCCTTTATTCAACGCTGTTGGGGTCAGACTCGTGGAAAAAAAGGCTACTAGACTACCGAATCCCATCTTCCTATTTCCTTAAGAGAGAAGTTTTGGAAATGGTGGGGACGTCATATATAAACAAAAATTCATTGCCAATTAGATTCAAGGGACGGCACTTCCATTTACATCTTGTTCTATTCAATAGATGAGGATTCCATCTGTCCATATCAAATTGCCCGTCGTGTACGTGAATGATCTTTTCAAATTTAAGATGAAGAAAGCATTTCATCAACGTAATACATTCTATTAATCAAGTGAGATATGTCATATAGCAATTCTCCTGTTTGTTTTATTGTTACTCTAATAGATAACGTTAAGAAAACATAAATTAATTGGTCAGATTAGAAGTATTCTATCAATTATTCTAATTGATATCCACGAAAAAGAAATTTATAACATAAATCATAAATTGATTTCACTTCACATTTTAAGTCATGAGAAGTCTCTTTCATCGTATTGCATTATTTCTTGGAAGGGCCCGAGAAATTTCCCACAATGAAAATTTATTCTTCTATTCCATCAAGGAAATTATATAATTTGAATTGATTCCTTGTCACTTTCTGATCTATTAATAAACAAGAACATCAACGACAAGAGGTACAAGAAATCATAATCCTTTATTCAACGCTGTTGGGGCCAGATTCGTGGAAAAAAAGGCTACTAGACTACCAAATCCCATCTTCCTTTTTCCTTAAGAGAGAAATTTTGGAAATGGTGGGGACGTCACATATAAACAATAATTCATTGCCAATTAAATTCAAGGGACGGCACTTCAATTCACATCTTGTTCTATTCAATGGATGAGGACTCCATCTGTCCATATCAACTTGCCCGTCGTGTACGTGAATTATCTTTTCAAATTTAAGATGAAGAAAGCATTTCATCAATGTAATACATTCCATTTTTTTGGTCGGAAACAAGGATATATTTCATTTACGTAGGGAAAAAGGAAGAGCCCATTAGATGGGCTTCATTACAGAGTAAGTCTAGCATAACTTGAAGTGGGCTAGAAGCCCAATTCGGTGAAAGCAAGCCATCTCCGTGGGCCTTGGCAGCCCAATTGGCTAGGGCATTTGCTGCTCTTTCATGGTGCATCGTGAGATTGCTGAAGGTGGACAGAGCATCTTCAATTGCGGCGAAGAGGGCAAGGCATTCCCATGGCGGTCGACGTTCTCGGTTAATCACTTCAGTGAGGATGAGGTTGTCGGTTTCCAGCAAAATATGTGAGTGGGTATGTCCTTGTTCTGAGAGGTGCTTGAGGGTGAGTAACATCGCTTGAGCTTCGGTCTGAAGCGTTGATGTGGCAGGAACACTCCGGGTGAAGCCTCCGATCAGTCGGCCGATGTGATCGCGAGCAATACTAGCGATCGCTCCCATTTGATTGGCGATAGGAAAAGCGCCGTCGATATTGATCTTGATGGTGCCTTCCTGCGGCGGGATCCAGGCGCGGTTAGGGATCTGCAATGGCTGTCGGATGGATTGTTGTTGCTGAGTTCGAAGATAGAGTTGAGTAGATGCGAGAGCCGTTTCCATAAGGTGGTTCGGGTGGGGCTGGTAGTGGCAGAAGATGAAGTCGTTTCGTGCTTTCCATAGCTGCCACAATAGTGCTGCAATTGTCTCAAAATCAGGTACATTCGCCTTCTGTGCAAGTAGGTCAGCAAGCCAAGAGTCTATTCGGTTGATGCTGTAAGCTGTGATGTTAATCTGCACTTTAGGGTGATTCCAGATGTGCTGGGTCCAGGGGCAAAATAAGAATAAGTGCTCTATGGTTTCAGATGATTGTGTAGAACAGAGTGCACATAGTGGGTCTGGGGTAATACTTCATTTGTACAGATTAGCTTTGGTAGGTAATGCGTTTTGACAAACTGACCAGAGGAAAGTGCAGATCCTGGGGGCTGTTTTTGTGTTCCATATCTGTTGCCAGAGTTTCCTTGGTGTCTGATACGAAGAGGATGCGCGAGACCTTGCCTGTGTTGAGTCTGTCTGCTTGATGATATTATAGGCGCTTTTAACGGTATACTAGCCATTTTCTGTCCCTGTTCATAAGAGTTTGTCCTCGGTAGAGGCTGGCCACAGTTGAATTGTCAAGATTTCTCTAACAATGTGTTCCTCGAAGGAAAGGTTTAATAGCTTAACATTCCACTCATTCTGATTTGGGGTAATAAAACCTGCGACAGTGTGAGGTTCATCTTTAGGAGCAGGGCCGCCCAGAATTTCCATAGGTAGCCAGTTGTCCTCTCTGACTTTGATATTTTGGCCATTACCGACTGACCAACGAAGCTTCTTGATAATAGAGTCTCTACCTAACAGAATACTCTGCCAACCCCATGACGGTCTAGACCCCTTATCAGCATGCCAGAAGTCTGTTTGTTGGAAATATAAAGCTTTAAAAACTCTACTCCACAAAGATAATGGGTTTTGGAAAAGTTGCCAAGCTTGCTTTCCCAAGAGAGCTTTATTAAACGACTGTAAGTCTCTGAATCCAAGTCCTCCACTATCTTTCCGTTCTTTTAGAGTATCCCAGCTTTTCCAATGAATCCCATGTTTAGTTCCACTGTTTTGCCACCAGAACCTTGCTATTTTTTGTTCAATAGCCTTACATATAGAGATAGGAACCTTAAAGATCGACATTGCATACTGCGGTAAAGCTTGAACCACCGATTTCAAAAGAATCTCCTTCCCCCCTTTCGAGAGCAGATTTTCTTTCCACCCCTCCAATTTAACATTAACACGTCCTAGGATCCAGGCAAGCATTACTTTCTTAGATGACCCCCAATCAGAAGGAATGCCTAGATACTTGCCTGTTTTGTCTAGAATGGGCACCCTTAATTCACTCGCCATGTTTAACTTAAGAGCGTCCGGGCAATATTTACTAAGGAACAGACCTGATTTGTTTTTATTAATTTCTTGTCCTGTGGCTGTACAATACTGATTAAGGATGTTTGCTAAGTTTTGACACTCCCGGGTTTTACCATCAAGGAAAAAAATAGCATCATCAGCAAAAAATAAGTGCGATAGGGTAGGACAGCACCTGTTTAGTTTGATACCCCGTAATTGGCCCATAGCGACAGCTTGTTGAATGAGAGTGGATAACATATTTGCCACAAGGATGAATAAGTAAGGTGAAAGAGGGTCACCCTGTCTGATTCCCCGAGTAGGTTTGAAAAAAGGAAGGGCTTCACCATTTAGCTTAACACTAAGAGAAGTAGTCGTCACACATTGCATCAGCCAAAGCACCCATCGATCATGAAATCCAATTTGACGAAGATAAGCTTCCAAAAAATCCCATTCGATCTTGTCATAGGCTTTTTTCATATCCAACTTTAGGATAGCCTGGAAGTTCTTCTTTCTGGTACGAGTTCCGAATTGATGTAGCACCTCTTGAACTATCAATATATTGTCTTGTATTTGTCGCCCTGAAACGAAGGCACTTTGCTCTGTGGAAATCAACTCAGGAAGACAATGTTTCAAGCGGTTCGCCAACACCTTTGATATAATCTTATAGATAAAATTGCATAAGTTGATGGGTCGAAACTGGTCTAACCTCTCCGGGGTAGGTACTTTAGGGATCAGACAGATTTCTATTTGGTTAACCTCTGCAAGCATCAATCTAGTAGTGAAAAAAAGTTGCACAAATTTAAACACATCATCCTATATAATATCCCAATAAGTATGATAAAAAAGACCATTTAGGCCATTAGGTCCTGGCGCTTTCGTGGTGCCCAGTTGAAATGTTGCTGTCTTAACTTCCTCTTGTAACTTCAGCAGTTAATTGGGAATTCATTGCAGCTGTCACAACTCTAGGGCATTGTGCTAAAGTAGGTCCATAGTCGCGCTGGCCTACTGAGGTATATAGGTTTCGAAAGAAAGTAGTTGTCATGTTTCTCACCTGAACTGGCTCTCGTATCCACTGCTCATTGCCATCTTTTAACATGCTGATTGTGTTTCTTTTCCGCCTTTGTATTGTAGTTGCATGAAAGAATTTTGTGTTTTTGTCCCCCCATCGCATCCAATTAATCCTAGACCGCATCACCCAATAGTGCTCCTCTTGTAGCCATATATTCTGAATTTGTGCCTTTAGTGAATTTACCCGATCTTTGTTGTAATTACAAACATGTTGATTGATGTGATGCTGAAGTTGTTGCTTTAAGGTCGTGAGTTGCTAATGACCAGCAGAATAAGTCTGTTTGCTCCATTTGGCCAATGCAGCAGCTGTCTTCCGAATGTGCTGAGATATGTTGAAAGGGTTTGTCAATTCGGATGACCAAGCTTCAAGAATCACCCTGTGGCAGTCATCATGTTGGATCCAATAGGATTCAAAGGTAAACTTCTTGCTCCCCCGTCTTAGTCTGAGTTGTGTATTTAAAAGTAGTGGACAGTGATCCGACCCTAAGGCAGGTAGAGCATGAACTTCAGCTTCCGGATATGTTAAGCGCCAGTCCATAGTGCACAAAGCTCTATCAATCCTCTCCTTAACGACCTCCTCACCACTCCTAGTATTCACCCAAGTGTAGGCACATCCCTTAGACTCAAGGTCCATTAGAGCACGGTCGTTTAATAGTTCTTTAAAGGATTGCAATCGATATTGTTCAGGTGATCGTTTGCCCACCTTCTCCTAATGATGTAAAATTTCATTGAAATCACCAATACACACCCAGGGCAGTGTATGTAGTTGGCTAAGTTGCCACAGATTGGCCCATAGAAGTTGTCTTTGTTGAAATACTGCCGAGGCATGAAGATAAGTAATGCCCATAGGTGTGATATCCATATCAGCATAGCATATAGTATCAATAAAGTGTGCATCATGAGTATAGATAGTCATTGTGATTGACTCATTCCAAAACAGGGCCAGCCCTCCAGCCAAGCCTTGGGGATTCACCACAAAACTATGTTTGTACTTCAGTTTTCACTGTATGCGCCTAATAACAGGTTCCTGATTTTTTGTTTCCATCAAAAAGATAATGTCGGGCCGTTCTTGTGCCACTAGGGCCTTTAGAGCTTGAATTGTCAGGGGGTTGCCCAGCCCCTGACAATTCCAGCTTAGAAGTTTCATTTGTCCAGCGATGGCTTTTTTGGGCAAGCCACCACAGCCCGTTGTTCTACCCCTTCGGCTGCAAATATAGGGGTATCCATAAGGCGTGACTCATCGAGATGTACACTGACATGAGAGCATGTCCCATAAGGATTATAGCGCTTAGCTTTCTTGAGGGGACTTGCCTTCGTAATCAGTCTTGGGCCTTTGAGTTTCTTACTGACTATAGATCCTTTAGAGGTAGTGCCACCTAAAGTTAAGTCAATGGGCACTTGTTCTTGCTGTGCAGGTTCTGCCAATGAAGAGAGCTGTAGGGCAGGCTGTGGAACATTCTGAAGTTTATAGGCTGTAGTAGTCTCCATTGTTGGCTGTTGAAACATGGTGCTCGGAGGTGCTGCAGGGAGGAGTAAAGGCGATTGCTGTTGAGTCTCTCGGTATGATTTCTTCCCCTTCTGCTTCATCGAGTTTTTGGTCATAGAAAGCTATCCAAAATGGACTATGGTCTTTGACCTCAGCCCTCAGCCAGGGACCATAGGATAGCTTATCTTTACCTTGTGCTTTAGCATCATCAAAAGGAATGGTTGGACAGTGTGTTGCATAATGTCCCAAGATACCGCATGAATAGCAATAGTGAGAGAGACGCTCATATTTAAAATCGATCCAAATATTCTTTCCCTCCAACTTGAGTAGTTTACCAGATTTTAGTGGTTGTGTGAGGTTTAGTTCCACTCGGGCCCTCCTTATTTTAAGGTGGGAACCTTCTTTTTGCTCGAGAGTCACCTGCTGTACCTGGCCAAGGTGGCGAACTGCTCTTGCTATCATACTCTATGTGCATCGTTCCAAAGGAAGCCCCAACACTTGGACCCAGAACTCACTAGTTGTGAAGTCATAGCAATGGAGAGGCGTATTTGGCATCCAAGGTTTGATAATCACTAGGTGGCTGCCAAACAGCCAATGGCCATTGTCTAATATTCGCTATCTATCTGCTTCGGAATCAAATTTGAAAACATAAAGACCATCTTCCCATTGCGAAATTTGAACATGATCATTGCGCCAGACGCGTCTTAACGTAGTTTGAAATGCTTGAAAATTAATTGATGGTTTAGACAGGATTTTACCCACTAATATTGAGGTGCATTCTTGCGCCTTCTAAGCAAGATCTTGCGTCATCCCATACATCAACCTCTTTTTCGGACCAAAGTCGGCCAAGTCTGGTGCAAAGTGTGGCAAGGTGGGCATCTTCCTGTTTCGGTGCTTGAGTCATGACGAAAAGCCAAATCGAGCAATAGATACGACATGCACCGTTCCGGATAGGAGACCCAGAAAGAAATCGCAGTCACTGGGCCACGAAGAAGACCAATGGAGGAATTGGGTACTCGAGCGAGGAGATAAGTCGCTTGCTAGGGAAATTACACCATGGGCATCAACACTGAGGGAAATTTCAAGAAACGAATCGAGGCAAGATGGGCGAAGAAGTTAGTTGCTGCCATGTCGATAGTGGAATTGTCATCTGTCGAATGTGAAAAAGGAATTGGGGGATGAGATGAAACGAAGGAAATTAAAGGCTTAGAATGGGGAGGGAGGGTTTGGTTGACAACGGAAAAACCCAGAAAACCAGATAATTAAACTCTACATTTTGAGAGAAAAGACTCTACATATCAAGAGAACAAAAATATGGGGATTACCATGTTAATACATTCCATTTAATCAAGTGAAATATGTTATATATCGGGTATTAGAATAAAAATTCAAGGGAAAAAAATTTGAGTACTTTTTTTTTTTTTTCAAGATAACGATTTTCTAAGATAAAATCATACCATTGAACGAAAAGTTTAGACCAAACATTTCATAACTCGTATGAGACTCTTATAATAGGTGCAAGACTCCAATAATAACACCCAAAGGGATTGGCTAAACAAATTCTTCTTTTTCTCTTTTCAAAGTATTATCTTTGTTGCAAATGATAATCACATTTCCGTTTAAATAAGAATTACACGCTATCAACTTGCATAATAACGCATATAGATATTAACCGGGCACTTTTTATTTACACAAACTTGATAGGCGTCGTTTGTCAGTACATCAAAGCCAAAGTTTCTTATACTTGGCTATATCAAAAACTAGACCGACATTTTCCATCAGCTATTCACAAGTCGTCTATCAGGAAGTGCCGGTGTCCAAAAATTTCGCTGCTGACCTCGCGTCCACGATCACTCTATTCCGCTCGATCCCCCGTCATCGTCCTCTAGCGGCGGCGGCAACGGCCCCAGAGTACGCTCGTTCCTCCGGACATACAAGACAACAAACTCCTGATGCACAGGACTTGAGAGTAGGCTAATGTTGATAGTCAGTATCACCCTCACTCTAATGAATGTTAGTCCCAGCAAATCGGGATCATGATACTCCGACTATTCCAATTGCAAATCGACGGGGATCCCATAGAAAGTACCAGGAGGTGCGAGCAGTAGTGGCATCTTCCTTACTTTGAAATATGTTAGTCCCCACAAGGGGTGAGTACAACCACTCAACAGCTAAATATCTACTAAACTATATTATGTAGAACCATCATCACCTAATTTCATGCAAAATACCCAAAGCATATAATATGGAAGAATAGGTATGCATTAAATCAATAGAGTTTTTCAACGAAATGGCAAGCACAGTTTAAAAACCGAAACACATCATTTCTAGGTGTAGAAAAGGGAGTTGTTGGATACGCTTCCGTTACATACATTGCATAGGGACCAATGAAGTGTGTGATAGAACCCCCACATGGATTCCCTAAAGTCCATCGATCTGAAAAAGAAGGACATCTAGGATAAGGAAGGAAAGAAGTGTGGCGACCCTAACGGATTAGGGGCTGTTGGGGGGCGTCACAACGAATGGTATCAGAGCTATGGTTTCATCTAGAGTGATAAGGTGTAAGGGTGTGCAACCGGACCAGGTATACCCGATTCTCGGACCGGCCCACCTAGAAAATAGGGTTGGGAACTGGTTCCCAAAATTCGGAACCGGTTTAAATTGGTCCAGGAATAGGTTCCGAGTGATTACCCACCCGGAAACCGATTCCTGGACCGATTTTGGAACCGGTTCCTGGACCAGTTTTGTAAGTAGAGGTCCAAAACCTTTTTTTTTTCCTCCCGATTTCTATTCTTACTCTCGCAATCACACAATGTTTTTCCTCTTGGCTCTTTCAAACACGCATGGCACTCCTCCTTTGTCATTCCTCTTCCTCACTTGCTTCCCTCCCTCACCGGCTCCCTCTCGCACCGTCTGATGGACGGACATTGTTCGTCGCCGCCAAATTTTTGTGTATTACATGGATTGGCTCACCTAATTTCTCTTTTGTAGGAGGAGTTATGCTTGCATAAATGAGTACCTTCATTTAGTAGTTGTGGGAATAAGACTAATATTAGGCCCATGTTTGTTGCTAATTCTTTGCCTTATGATTTTATTTATTATAATTAGCCCTATGGATCCTTAATTTTTCATTTAGTCAAAAAGTTCATTTATTAATTTATTACCAGTACTTAATGTTTCAATATAAATTAGGGGGATTACGTTATTTACTCGCTTATTAATATAAAATTTGAAGTCATATAGGATATTGGGAGATTGCAAAACAGGTTCCAGTGGAAACAGGGTTGACCCTAGAATCGGATCGGAAAAGTAGGGTGGGTCAGGTATAGGGTCCAATACAAACAAGGTTGGGTATAGGGTCCAGAAAAGGGAAACCGGTTATAACAGGGTCGGGTACAGGGCCCAGGTCTAGACTTTACCCACCCTGGACCCGATCACCCCTAATAAGGTGTATTAGTAGGAGAAGGAAAGAAAGAAGTGTGACGACCCTAACGGATCGGACGGTAGATCAGTATGAAGCAAAATTTTCTAAGTTGTCTAGGTATGCCCCTAGATTGATAGAGGACCATGAGGAAAAGGCCAAGAGATTTCTGAAGGGGCTAAGAACTGATATCAGGAAACAACTGGTACCTCTGAATATAAGAGATTATACTGAGATTTATGAAAGGGCATAGCTGGTGGAGCAGGAATTAATGAGAGAGCAATCAGAGCTATGGTTTTATCTAGAGTCATAAGGTGTATTAGTAGGAAATGAGGATATAATGATGCACACAATAAGGCACTAGTTAGGGGTAGTTGACTAACTGCGAATAACGGGTGATGGATCTTCACTCGTAAAATACTAGTAACGATTATGAGTTACTTGTGCGTGTGAGTAACATTTTTATGTTACTTTTGTGATTCCAGTAACGCTCTTACGTTATTTTCTTTCTGAGTTGATTAGTGACATTGAGTCACAAATTGTTCCTAAGGCAATTGACATTGAGTGATGCCCGACCAGGTAAGAGACCCTATCTAACTCGAGAACCGCCTTGAGATTTTAAGAAGAAGCGAAATTTTGGAAATTTCGAAAAGACCAATAGTGGTCAAGCTCTAGGGAAATTGCCATATCAAGACAACTTTTACCAAAGGTGTGGTAGACAACATGGACCAGGACCCTGTAATGATCAACTGAGATGTTTTGGTTATGGGCAGAGAGGACACTTTAGGAAAGATTGTCCACAAGAAGGGTCGCAACCGTATGCCAACTCGGTGCGACAAGTGCAACAACGTGTAAGTGGACCATCTCCGCAAGGGAAATCACAGAGACCACCGGCATGAGGAAGGGTGTACGCGATCACCAAGGAGGAAGTGGAAGCTTCAAAAAACGTTAACACGAGTACAATTTTTATAAATGATAAGAAGGCATATGCGTTATTTGACTCGAGTGACATGTATTCGTTTGTGTCTAAGATATAAAGGCTCTGTTTGGTTTAGCATTTGGAATGCTCATTTGGGCTCTAAAGTCCCTTGGCCAAATGCAAAGGTGTTTGGTTTTTTTTTTTGCACGACTTTGGTGAGATGCAATTGCATCTCCAAGTGGCTCTAAGGGCCTTTAGCCCAATGCAGCTCTTGAGGTCCTTTGGAAAGTTGCATCTTCGGAATGCAAGTTCGGTATTGTTCATCTTCTTCGTGGTACTGTTCATCTTCTTTGGAGAGATGAACAGAGGCCAATGACTGCCGGCCAAGGAGAGGCCCGCACCGGCGACCGTCGCTTGAGGCGTCACCGACCCCGGCGACCACGCGTCGCCTGGGTTGTGCGGCCTAGTCGCCGGCCCTCAGGCGTCACACGACCGTGCGACGGTTGTGTGACCTTGGCGTCGCCAGGTCGTGCGACCCGGGCGGTGGTTGCCGGGTTCGCGCAACCCAGCGAAGGAGGCTTGAGGTCACTGAACCTCGGGCGACGCGTCGCCCGGGTCACGTGACCCGTGCGTTGCCCGAGGTTCGGCGACCTTAGGCGGTGGTCGCTGGGTTCGCGCGACCAGGCGACGAAGGCCTAAGGTTGCCAGACCTCGGGCGGACGCTTGGGTCGCGCGACCCCAGCGACGGCGCCGGGTTGCGAACCCCGGCGTCGCTTGAGGTCCGGCGGCAATAGGCGACCGTCGCCTAAGTCGCGCGAACCCAGGCAACCCCCGCCTGAGGTCGCCGGACCTCAGGCGAGGCTGTCCGGCGGTCAGATCTGGCTACTAGTGGCTACATTTTAATTAAAAAAATTAATTTTTTTATATATAAAATTTACCAAAAATCCTTTACAAAATGTAATTTTTACCAAACGGTGTTTAAGCTAAAGTCCTTTCACAATGCACTTTAAAACTACAATTTACCAAACGCTATTTGCATTTGCACAAACCCCTTTAGCTCAAAGGTGTTTGCATTTTCCCAATGGCATTTGCCCAAAGCCGAACCAAACGGGCCCATAGACGATTGTAAGAAATAGGAACCAAATCTTTAAATATGCCTCTTCATATTTCTACGCCGCTGAAGAACATGGTGTTGTCCACGTTAGTATGTGAGAAGTGTAAGATAACCATAGGGGGACGAGATCTGCTTGGTAGTGATAGTTATATATGACTTTGACGTCATCGTAGGAATGGACTAGCTCCATAAGCAACGGACTAGGATGGATGATCTCCTGGAATAATGACTACCCATGCGCCAAGGATAAAACCGCGAGGCTAAGTATATGATAGGCCAAGTGGATAATATCTCTGTAAGTTAGTCCATATCAAAACGAGACCCTCTAGTAGATGTGTAGTTTGGGTTCAAACTAGGCAAAAGCTGGTGGACCTGTAACAACCCGGTCCTATGAGGGCAAGGAGTGGACGTCGAGGCCAGAGCACCTGAGCAAGGAGTGGCTCCTGGCAGGCTTCTAGGATGGCAAAAGGGGGCAGAAATGAACCGAACTATGAACTGAATTGGAATGGGCAGTGTTTTTGGGATAATTTTATCAGAGTGGTGTAGTAGAAGCATGGTTAAGCTTGTAAAACTCCTGTTTGTTGGAATGAAGTGGGTGAAAGAAAAGCTATGCGGATAAGCGTAGAAGACCCTTAGAATTTGACGTTGGAGATCATGTATTCCTAAAGGTATTTCTGATGAAGAGAATATCGCGATTCGAGATAGAGGGTAAGTTGAGCCCTAGATTTGTTGAACCTTTTGAGATTCTCGAAAAGGTAGGAGATGTAGCCTGTTGGCTAGCATTGCCTCCTAAATTGACAAATTTGCTTGACGTTTTCCATATGCCGATGCGGAGGAAGTATCAGCCTAACCTTGGTCACATACTCGATCATGAAACCATCAAAGTGGATGAGCAAGTGAAGTACATGGAAGAGCTGATCCAGGTATTGGATCGGAAGGAGCAAGTTCTCCGAACGAAGAGAATTCCGCTAGTTAAGGTCTTAGGGCGACGCCACAGCGTGGAAAAGGCTACGTGGGAAAGCAAAAAGGAAATGAGGCAAATGTATCCTCATCTTTTCATTGAGACGTAAGAGATGTTCAATTTCGAGGACGAAATTCTCTAAGGAGGGGAGATTTGTGACATCCGGATTTCGCCAGACCTCGAATATGTAACTGTCTGAGACGGGTCGGCAAATTTGTCGTCAAACTACGTCGTTAGCACCACTTACGACCACCGTTTCATCACCACACTCGCTGTAACAAAACGTCACGTTTCGTCACGTTCTCACGATAGCATTTCACCTAGAAATCTTTTCACGTAATGCTACTCGAGAGGCCAACTTCTTCCGTTCTTATACCCTACTAAGGTGAGCTTTTCGTGTACCCGGGGGATGCCGATCTTCGAAACTTGCAGCCACGTAGACCATGCATTTCCATGCAACAAGAGAGGACTTTGGACCATCAAACCTTCGGTCACGTTCCCTTCCTTTAGCCAGCCCACAAAGAGAAGGCCATTGACCCTGAAATTTCTATGCACGTTTTCTTCTTTTCTTTGGTCAACAAGTGCAGAAGTCAGCCATGCAATTACATGAAAGCCATGCAACAATTGAAGCCATTTTCCATAGCCATGCAAACATGAAGATGTGTGACCGCCGAAGGACAACTCGGCTGCTCTCCCTATCTCCTCTCAACTGGTCAACCGAAGGAAAATATTTTACCATTAAAGTCAACAAGGAGGGAGCCAGCGAAGACTTCATCTCCTTCTTCTCTCTCGATGTCCATCTTTCTCTCTCTCGGTGTCTACATTTCTCTTTGTTCCAGCAGCGTTGGCAACAGAGAAACCCAGAAAACTTCACCCTTTCGCCCGTGTTTTGGTCACCAACCACCGATGTCGTGCATCAGTCGTCTCACCACCAGCCTCACCATCATCCTTCGGTTACCGCTGGATTAGGAGACTCACAGCTTACGCTCCACCGCACGCCATTGTTGCTGTCACCGTTTCTCCTCGCCTCAACCGTAGCTTGTAGTCACGGTCCGCTCACCGTCAACGCCAATTGGACCTAAGGCAAGTTGGAGTCTACTAACCTATATAGTGTAGTGCTGTTGTTGCTTGAGGAAGTGTTGTTAGATTGAAATGGTTTGAATTTTGATGTTGGATGGTGACTTCTAGAATGACTGAATTGGTTTGGGGCTAGGTTATTGAAGGAGCTTCTTATTTCTCATAAGAAAATGCAATTTTGGCCTTCGTATATGCATCAATTTTAGCGGTTGCAAAGCTTTGAAAATTTTGCTCGCAAATTGTTTTAGAAAATCTCCCGATTTGCATTGTAATTGCTATGTCTCGTGGCACCGCTCTCAAAAGTTTTAAGAAACATGTTGTGCTTTCAAGATTCCAAATTTTTATATAAATCATTCCAAAACCTTGAAGTCGAGATTGAAATTTGGATTTACCAATGTGCTGATTTCAAATTTACTTACAGTTTTGATAAACTGTTTTGTCTCGAGCCGTGAGGTGTGAGAACCATTCAAGGTTTTACATGTTTTACATGTGGATTCGAAAATGTTGGAAGATTATTTGTGAAAGTGGGATTTTTCGAGAAGAATCCAAGGGATTCTCCATATTGATGATTTGAAAACGTTTTGGCATTGAAATGATTTAATTTCTACACTGTGGTTGATGTGTTATTGCTGCCGCTCGGACCCTCGGGATGACAATGCCCCGGGAGTCGGGTTGCCTAGAGGATCATGATTGCGATGCCTCTAGATGCTTGTGGGACATCAGTAACATGGTGAGCCCCAGATGTTCCCCGAGTGTCGGGATGCCCGGACGTATGATGATACACATTCTAGAGGGTAGGGGATACTAGTAACATAGTGAGCCCTAGCCTCGTGATGCTAGGTTAGGTGCAAGATGCTTGGAGGTGAAACATGACACGCTCTAGATGCCCGGTGACTGAAATATGGAACCGGAGGCTTTCGTGATGCCAGGTTGGGTGCGAATGCCTGGAGGGATGCAAACATTGGTCCTTCGGGAGTAGGTAATAGTGAATTGAAAAATCTGTTGAGTTTTAAATTTGATTGTTCTGCTGAGTTACGCCATTTTGATAGTTGCGCCTGATTATGGGACAAAATTATGTGGCACGGTATGGGACGTGTCATAACGGTTTGGTCTTATAATCGGGACCCATGTGATTGAAATGATGTGTTCCGATTTTTAAACTGCACTTGCCATTTCGTTGGAAAACTCTATTGATTTAATGCATACCTATTCTTCAAGATTATATGTTTTGGGTATTTTGCATGAAATCAGATGATGATGGTTCTATATAATATAGTTTAGTAGATCTTTAGCTGTTAAGTGATTGTACTCACCCCTTGTGAGACTAACATATTTCAAAGTAAGAAAGATGCCACTATTGCCCGCACCTCCTGGTACTTTCTATGGGATCCCCGTCGATTTGCAATTGGAACAGTCGGAGTATCATGATCCTGATTTGCTCGGACTGACATTCATTAAGGTGATGGTGATACTGACTATCAACACCGGCTTACCCTTGGGTCCCGTGCATCAGGAGTTCGTTGTCTTGTATGTCCAGAGGAACGGACGTACTTTGGGGCCACTGCCGCCACTGCTAGAGGACGATGACGGGGGATCAAGCAGTGTAGTGTGACCAAGGACGTGAGGTCAGCAGCGAAAATTTTTGGACACCGGCACTTGCTGATGGACGCCATGTGCATAGGTGATGGAAAATGTCTGTAACATCCTGAATTTTCGACCCGTCTCGAATATATGAAATGGGCATGTCGTCGGCGCGCCTATGGTCCTTTTTCTCTGAGCTGATCACTCATGAGTTAACCAATCTATTGGGTGAAGCTGTTAAGGGATATAACCGCGGTAAAATCCCTAAAAGCTACTCGATAGGTCGGATTGGACTTAAATCGCGTTCGGCTGATTTTAACCACGAAATTGAATTCAGTTTCGGAAATCGGATGTTCAAGCATGTCACAATTCATTTATAGGATGTCATCTTGTCTTTCGGAGAAATTCCATCAAGTTCGGGATTTTTATGGAAAACCGTTTCGGACGTTGCGGAAGACTAGCGGAAACTCATACGGGCCAAATTAAAGGAAATTTGGACTTCCAAGCCGAGCCTTTGAGTGTTGAGGACTTACAGAAAATTATATGGGAATTTTCTACATCAAAATTGGACTTCAATTTTGGGAATTTGTTGAAGAATTGGAAGCCCAAAAATTGAAGAAATTCGGATGCTCATATGAGGGCTGCATTTTTTGCTTCAATTTGGATTATTGGTGGGATTAAATGTTGAGAAAGTATTATGGGACATTAAGATAATCTTGGGGGCTTGTGGGGACCAAATTAATGATGAAATGAGATATTTATTTTGACTTTTGGCCCAAAACTTCCCATGCACGCTGGCTTCGTCGACCCACCCCCCTCACGACTTCGGCTCTTTTAATTCATCCTTGCTTCTGCTTTCATCTTTAATTTTCTTTCCTCTCCATCATTTCATTTCTCTCTGTGTGTTCATTTTCCCTCACGCCAGCATTCACACTTTCTGCCCTTCTTTTCCACTCACCCTCCCTCTCACGGTCACATAAGCCCACGACTGAAGCCCTCTCTCTCTCTTTTCTCAACCCACGTCCCACGAAACAACAACCCCACATGTCCAAATCCGCTTTCTTCGGTCAATCTTCAAACGAAACCCTTGCTGTTGACTCCATCATTTCATCGACTCGTCCACGGCTTCACTTCTACCTGACAGCTACTTCGATTTCATCGGTTTTCTCTCAATCGAAGCTATTCCAACTTCGACTTTGCCACACCCGAAGCAGCTCCAGTTTGCGTGGCCATCTCCAACCCTTCAATTGAGCAACCCAAGCTTTCGGCCTAGCTCGCAAAGATCAACCCATTTGAAGCCCCAACAACCCAGCGAAATCAGAGGCCCGCTCGAACCAGCAGCCCACATGAATTTGATCTTCAGCCTGGTTCAGTTTTCGACCCAACCTTCAGCAGCCCAGTCTTGAAGCCAGGCCATATTTCAGCAAAGATCAGCCTAGGAATTCAAACGTAGTAGCCCATTTGAAGCCCAACCCAATCCAGAACACATCTCAGCTTGGGCTGAGATTTGTTGGGCCAAGTTTAGGCTCAGCCCAAGCCCGTGGGTGTCGTTGCAAGCCTAAGTTCGGCCGCCGTCGCACCGCCATCGCGGTGATCCGGTCTTCGCTAAACAAGTGAGTGTAACTCACTAAACCCCTCTTAGTAGGCTAATGATGCTTAAGGGTTGATTAGATTTAATTAAGTGCAATTAGGTGGATAGATTAGATTAAAGTAATTAAATTAGAGACTTATCAATGCATGTTAGGCAAATGGATAGTGTAGTTAGCAAGGAAATAAGTCCCCGTATTTATTGAACGAGTCTCGGTAATTTTCCGGTCTTGTCTCAGCTTCCAATCAGGCATTACAGGCCTAAATTGGATTTATTGCATTTATTTAATAATTTTCGAAATTATTTAATTAATTAATTATTTTTCGGAAATTAGACTCGGATAGCCGACGACCGAAATTTTATGCTAATCGTGATGATGTGATCTATTTATTTATTTGAGCGTTAAATCGTGCTGAATTGATTTAAAGATGATTTTAGGATTTTCTTCCTAAATTGATTAATTTTGGTAATTAATGGGAAAATTACCGGGCGTCGGTTTATAGCGCAAAAAATATGTAATGGGCTGTTGAAACTAGTGTGATGTTCAAAAAGGTGAAATTATGATGTTTTGGCTAAGGCCAACCGTGTCATCATACACAGCTATTTTATCGAGAATGATAAAAAGAGGGAATTGATTGAATGGTCAAGATGGTATACTATATCAGCCTACGGGCGAAATGTCAGCTTAGTGGGAGCAGTATACTAGTATACTATATCAACCTACGGGCGATATGTCAGCTTAGCGAGAGCAGTATACCCAATCAACTTAGCGAGAGCAATATAATCCGTTTAGAGAGAGTGTTATTAGTGTACTATATTAGCTTACGGGCGATATGTCAGCTTAACGAGAGCAGTACATTATTTATCAGTTTAGTGCGAGCTATACTATCTATATATCAGCTTAGAGTGAGCAGTCCTGGACTATGGTCGGACTTATAGATAGTATTGATTGTACCGACCGAGGGAAAGGTCGTGGTGACATGTAATCGACTAGGTCGATTGATCAATGGTTTGATATGATATTATGTATTGATTGATTGATGTGATATAAGGCATCTATAAATAACGTTGATTTGCAGGATGGAGCTGAGGCCAAGATAAGACCTTTGACTCGTGTTATGCATAGGCAACCCTTATGGCATATTGGTTTCCTAATCGGGTCTTAGGGAGTAGAACTTGCTGAGACATTGTCTCATTGGTTATTGAATAACCATTTTCAGGTCCTTAGGTAATGTTGGTGTAGGACTAAAAGCCCCAAGGTTTGGGGAAGGTGGAGATCGAAGATCGGCGAACATTTCTGATCAGAGGGTCATAGGACAAATCCTTTTGTTAAGTCGATATTTTTGTAAACAATCTAACAGTGTATATGTACCTATCTGTTTATAAAAAGGATTGTGTTGGTGTCGAAATTTGCGGCCCTACTTTCCTATCACGTTGTTTTATTGTCTGGGGATTTTATAACAGCTTCCGCATGCGTATTATAAATGAAAGGGTCGGCGATGCATTCTAGGAAGTCGTTATCAATCAACCAGGTAAGGGATGGGTGCGTGTCTGAGGATCAGGGCGTGACATCCTGTTTACGTGGTATCAGAGCAATGGTTAGGGATTGGAGTGATAAGGTGTGATGGACCATGGGATAGTGATAGGAAAGACATTTAAATTCATGCTGGTGCATGTCGATGGTAGTTGTGTGATAATATTGTTTGTTGTGTGTCACTCATCTTCTAATCCAATGTGGATTTGGAAGACAGGCTTTAGTAGAAAAGACTGAACCATGAGTGAGCCGGAGTAGAGAACTATGAGTAAGAGAATCGTTAGGCCTACGGCTCGGGTTAGGTTAACGACTAGGGTCGTACCCGAGGAGGTCACGGTAAAGCGCCAGCACAGGCTAGCACTAGTGGCGAAGCACCACCTCTCGTTAGTGCTAGGGTTGCAGGCCTAGGTGATCAGGGAACCACTAGGATTGACAAGGCATTGGATGCCATGAGAGAATTGATGGCACAGCAGGCCCGGGATCAAGCCGTTGCATTCACTACTGTTGTTGCGGCCGCCACTCAAGCCGCCGCTACTGCTGCTGTTGCCACCGCCGCTACTGTAACACTTGTCGCTGCACTTGCAGTCATTCTTGCTAAGGTTCCATGTGAGAATGTGGCCACTAGGAGGCTGATCCACAAGTTAGTGGAACAATTTATGAAGCTGAACCCACCGAGGTTCATTGGTATCGGAGACCCCGAGGCTACGTCTCTATGGATACAATATCTGGAGAAAGCATTTGCACTTCTGATGTGCAATGAAAAGGAAAATGTGGTACTGGCTGTGTACCAACTTCAAGGTAATGCAAACATTTGGTGGAGAGCCACCAAGGATACAATATTCCCGGATGGTGTGATCCCGGTATGGGATGCCTTCCTCAGAGTGTTTAAGGATTAGTACTTTTCGAGTACTGCCCGGGAACAGAAAATGGAAGAGTTTCAACGTCTCCGCCAAGGGAGCATGACTGTTGACCAATATGGGGTCAAGTTCGTTGAACTGTCCCAATATGCTCCGAGGTTAGTCAAGGACTCAGAAGAAAAAGCCAGAAGATTCAGGAGCAGTCTTCGTTCTGAATTGAAGCAACCTCTGTTGCCTTTAGATATGACTAGTTATCGTGAGGTCTATCGTCGAGCTTAAATGATCGAGAGAGGTTTGAACGAGCAAGCTTCCTTGTCTGGATTGAGGTTTACTTCTCATCGAGAAAGCATTCGTCATGGGGAGAGGCCCATGCCTGGAAATAGATTTCAAGTCCCACCAAATAGGAGAGGTGGAGTTGGTAAGCCAGCACCAAATAGGATCGAGATGTGTCACCTTTGTGGAGGACGACATCCTGTTAATCAATGTCCCTGAAGGATGGGCGCCTGTTTTGAATGTGGCCAGTAGGGTCACATGGCCAGAGATTGTCCGAGGCGACCACAAGGACAACTGTAGTTGCTGCTGCCGCCACCTTTGGGATAGATAAGAGGGTCTGCACCACAGAATGCGCCACAAGGAAGACAGCTGAGACCCAGTACAAGGCATGGTGTATGCCATTACGCAAGGTCAGGTAGAGGCTGCATTTGAAGTGATCACAGATATGGTTCCGTTGAATGGGCCGTCAGCTTAGAGATGAATCGAGTTATGCATTGAGCAGGAAGGACGGTGTCCCCAGAACAATTTTATCAGAGTGGCACAGCAGAATTTTGGTTAATTTTATAGAACTTCAGTTGTTGTAATGAAGTCATAGAAAGGGGAATCACTAGTTATAGTTGTACTTGAATACTTTGCCTATGTATAACTTGGATACCATATATAAAAAGGTTTGGCTCGAGGAGCTTTCATTGTAATGAATGGTTAGTGCAATGTAATGCCATTGGGTCTGATAAACGTTCTAACTACTGTCATAGATTTGACAAATCGAGTGTTTGAAGAATATCTAGATTAGTCTTGATCGTGTCGTGTGAGGAAAATTTCCAAGAGCTTAAGTAAAAGTTGGCTACCGCACTTGGGTTGACCATTCATTATGGTTCTGGAGAATGTGAAATTTATAGTGACGCGTCGCTTAGAGGATTGGGTTGTGTGTTGATGTAACATGGTAGAGTGTTACATACACGTCCCATCAGTCGATACCTCATGAGTTGAGTTACCTGGCGCATGACTTGGAACTCACAGCAATAATTTTCGCTCTGAAAATTTGAAGATGTTAATTGTGTGGAGAAAGACTCCAGATCTTCGTTGAATGCTAAAGTATCAAAGTATTCTTCTCTCAGAAGAAGTTGAATATGAGATAGTGTTATGAGTTAGAATTTTGGAAGAACTGGGATTGTGATGTTTTGTGTCACCCTAGAAAGATGAATTAAGTCGTTGGTGCACTGAGTTGGAAGTCTTCAATTGCACAGATGGTGATCAAGGAGTGAAATTTACTTGAGAGAGCTCGAGATTCGGTTTTCAAGTTTGAGGTAGGCCACCTTTCGAATTTTATGGCCACCCTCAAAATTGAACCGAAAGTTCAGTTTAGGATTAAGATGTTTCAGTCGACAGATCGAGATGTTCAGAAAATCTTGCAAGAGGATACCGGTAAAGGAAAAGTTGACTTTCAGATTTCGGATGATGGAACGTTGAAGTATCGTGGGTGATGATAGGTCAGACAGTACGGAACTTGAGGAGAAGACCTTGTTAGGAAATTCATTGTAGTATTGCAGTACTTGACCAGACGGTACAAAGTAGGTCTGAATTGACAACAGTTCGATTGGTAGACCAACATAAAGATAGATATCGCCGGATAGGTTACAAGTGTCAGATGTGCTAGTAAGTGGGAGTTTAGTAAAGCAAACCGAGAAGACTTTTATAATCACTCGAGAGTCTTGAGTGGGAATGGAAGTATATCATGATGGAACGTTGTGACAGACTTAACCAAGGAGTCAGAGGAATAATGACTCCGGTTGGGGTAGTGGTTGACAGACTGATGAACTCGGCTCACTTTATCGCTGTATGGAAGGATCTTGATTGAAATAGGCATGTAGAAGTGTATGTGTGTCAGACAGTTCATCTGCAGGGAGTATCAGTGACGAACTTATATTAGATCTAGAACCAAGTTCGGGGTGAAGCAGTCAATGATAGTTCCTTTTTTGCGGACAGCCAGTAGAGTGTACAGAACTTCAGTTTGCTGAGATGAGATTAGAGAAAGAAAGATCACAGGCCCAGAGTCAGTTTAGCAGTCAATGATTGCAGTTGCCGTGATCAGAAACAGATTAAAGACCGCTCAGAGCCGCCAGAAATGTTGTATCGTTGAGCATTGAAGGCCCTTAGAGTTCCAAATTGGTGATTACATCTTTCTGAAGGTGTCACCAATGAGGGATACCTTGCGCTTCAGCAAGGAGGGAAAATTGAAACTGAGGTACGTAGGTCCTTTTGAGATTCTGAAAAGAATCGTGATCCTAATGTATCGTCTTGCGTTGTCATTGAGGTAGGCACAAGTGCATGACATCTTTCACGTGTCGGTGTTGAAGACGTATGAGCCCGACTCGACCCTCGTGCTGAATTTCAAAGAGTTCAACGTGGACGACAGAGTGTCGTACGTGGAAAGCTGGTTTAGCTTGTGGATCAAAAAGAACAAATCTCTATGCACCAAGACGACCTCTTTGGTCAAAGTGGTCTGGATACACCACATGTCAAAATAAACTACATGGGAAAGTGAAGACTCAATGAGACGACAATACCCCACCATTTTGAAGAAGAATTGTAATGGTTTAAATTTTGAGGACGAAATTTTTATAAGAGGGGAAGAGTTGTGACATCCTGAATTTTTGACCCGTCTCGAATATATGAAATAGGCATCTCGTCGGCGCACCTATGTTCCTTTTTCTCTGAGCTGATCACTCATGAGTTAACCAATCTAATGGGTGAAGCCGTTAAGGGATATAACCGCGGTAAAATCCCTAAAACCTACTCGGTAGGTCGGATTGGACTAAAATCGCGTTCGGTCGATTTTAACCACGAAATTGAATTCGGTTTCGGAAATCGGACGTTCGAGCATGTCACGATTCATTTATAGGACATCGTCTTGTCTTTTGGAGAAATTCCATCAAGTTCGGGATTTTTACGGAAAACCGTTTCGGACGTTGCGGAAAATTAGCGGAAATTTCTACGGGCCAAATTAATGGAAATTTAGACTTCCAAGCCGAGCCTTTGAGTGTTGAGGACTTACAAAAAAGTATATGGGATTTTCTACATTAAATTGGACTTCAATTTTGGGAATTTGTTGAAGAATTGGAAGCCCAAAAATTGAAGAAATTCGGATGCTCATATGAGGGCTGCATTTTTTGCTTCAATTTGGATTATTGGTGGGATTAAATGTTGAGAAAGTATTAGGGGACATTAAAATAATCTTGGGGGCTTGTGGGGACCAAATTAATGATGAAATGAGATATTCATTTTGACTTTTGGGCCCAAACTTCCCATGCACGATGGCTTCATCGACCCCCTTTCATGACTTCGGCTCTTTCAATTCATCCCTGCTTC